>JAVYIG010004687.1:20000-154890 GCA_035222895.1 Strongylocentrotus droebachiensis | reverse complement strand
CTGAGCGACTTTTCGGCCGGCCGAGTCGTTGCGATTTTTTTTTGACCTCCCAAAAAAAAAAAAAAAAAAAGTGTCCGCTTACCCCCCCCCCCCCCCCCCCCCCCCCCCCCCCCCCCCCCCCACTGAGCGACTTTTCGGCCGGCGCGATTTTCAAATTTTCGGGAGCAAAATATTTTAAAACCCCCCCCTTGAAAAAATCCTGCGTACGCCCCTGGGTGTCTTAAAACACCTTTTTAAATGGTTTCAAAGTTACCATAACTTTATTGGTGATGATCACGTAGCTAAAACTGATTACTAATTTAAGCTGTGAATTCGTGATATTTAGGTGTGAAAAATTAGTAATTATTAGGTGTCTTAAAACACCTATGTAAATGGTAGTCAAAGTTGCCAGCAGTTCCGCGGTGATGATCTCGTGACTCAAACGGATTATTAATCTAAGCTGGGTATTCCGTGATTTCCAGGTGTGAAAAATGAGTTATTCTTGGGTGTCTTGATGGTTTCACCGGTCTGTGTGCATATTTCCAGTTGCACCAGTTGATGACTGCTGGCTGACTGTTGGCATGTTTCCAGTTGAACCAGCTGACACAAATTAATTTGCATATTGAATATGGGGTGCGTGCAGATCTATGTTTTTTAAACAGTTTATCTGAATTTACAGCATATTTCTTAACTACTGATGATTTAGTTATATGCAATTCATTTCGAAAATACTACAAATATAAATTACCAGTTATAAGGACATTTCGCTACTTCGTATAAATTACATTTAATTAAACATGAATAAGGAAAACATTAACTAGAACTAAAATAATTTCAATAAAATACAAGTATATGAAAAAATTTCGATTAATTAAATTATGTAAGTCTACTTATTACCAATGCCTTTACATTGGAAATACAGACGTACCAGTATTGAAGTGTTGTTGCCGTTCAACTGGTTGGAACTTTTACCAAATGGTTCTAATGGCTCAGCTAGACCAGTTGAATTCTAACTGGTCTGGATCAACTGGATCATTTAGCCCATTTCAATTTCCGGGGTTACCAGTTGGCATTAACTGGTTCATCAACTGGACCAGTTGCAACTAGCTTTCTCCTCTGGGATGTTTGCAACCACCCCCCCCCCCCCCCACCCCCCCCCCCCCCCCCCCCCACCACCTCTAATACCAAACTGATTCCGGCGCGCCTGGACGTAATTATGGAAGATCCAAAACACGATGTTCAGAAACGGGATGAGAACGTCATTATTTTGGTTTATTTATTGTGTAACATTTGCGTAATTATTGGGTTGAACGCGGGTTACAGTAATATATTTCCTCTTCGACGTAATATTCATGTGAATTTCTCCCAGATATTTTGACTTAAACTATCACTAACGCTTCACGTGTTTCTGTGACGCGATAATTTCGTTTATGAAGATGTAATTTCATAACCCAAAAAACACGGGAGTATTAGGTTTCCAAACCATGGTCTCCAAGGTAGGGATAATCACGTTATTAAAATGGTGATATTGCAGTGACAATTGCGTGATTTAGTGTACGTGTGTTTTAAGTGACCTAGTGCAATAAACGTATTAACACATTTACGTAAATGTCCGGTGTTTGAAGAACGTAACTCTCCTCAAGTCGATACCTTGATATTGACGTGATTTTCACGTGATTTTGTTTATTGGGATGTAACAATAGCATTGTTGCTTGTATGGTAAACGTAGTTGTATTTGCAATTTCGCATATAAGATTGATAAGTTCTTTTCAAATACAAATTTGTTATCCATTTTTCAAAGTTTTACTATGATTCTGTTTCATATTCGTCATTTGAAGTCCTTTTACAACTGGATATCCTCCATATTTTGTTTCTTTTGTTTTATTGCAGCTCCAGTCGAGAGTGAACGAATTCCAGAACATCGGTAAGTAACATAATAAACGATTGTCTTTTTATCTCTCTCTCTCATCTCCCCCCCCCCCTCTCTCTCTCTCTCTCTCTCTCCCTATATCCCTCTCTCATTCACTCTCTCGCTCTCCCCTTTCTCTCTTCATCTATTTATATTTCTATTGCTGTATTCAATATTTATTCTACCTTTATACGCGTCTGTTTGGAGCCAGAAAGAAATTAACTGATTATACTTTGACACACCTTTACGCCTTCTTCACACTCCCCTGTTGTCTTACTGTGATGCTTTGTATTGCTTTCAAATGGTGTTCAATTAAATTACGTCGTGATTGAACATCATCAGGTTGCCTTTAGACTTGAGCTGGATGTAGAATAAGCAAACTCCAGAGGTGTATACATTAACAACCAGATTAAAACCATTTTCACATCCCAGTTTTCCCTCTCTCGACCTGTTTTTTAAAGCCTCTCTCATCCCCTCTCCAATCCCTGCACTTTCTCAGTTAAAAAATGTTGCTAAATCTGAAACTGTATTATCTACATGTTAATTGTTTCTTTCTCTCTCTCTATCTCACCCTCACTCTCTCGTTTCTAAACTTTTTCAATCTCCATCTGCCCCCCCCCCCCCCCCTCTCCTTTTTCGTCTCTCTTTTTGTATAGCAAACGCATCCACAGCGACAAAGCTAAAGATGATGGTTATAGAGTTGATGAGAGCCTGGAACAACGTTCTGGAAAACGACGAGCTAAGACGGATCGTAAACCTACCTCACCTTAGGATCCGTAGGATGAAATGCAATACCATTCTTGAATAACATCCAGAGATTGATTTGGCGGTAGCGAAAATTTATCTTACACACACTGATGGAAAACTTAATTGAATTTTACTAGTATTCCCTATTTTGATGTCTTGCCATTCTACCTCAAAACAGCTGTAACATATAAGTGCAATCCTAATTTACTATGCAAACACTAACAAGTACTTAACTGTTATCAATTATGTATTACAAGTCATCAGATTTTTTCCCCTTCTATTGGCTTATATTTTGATGAATTTGATGGGAGTTTGAAATTGTATAGTACAAATATGATATCTAGCTTTCTTTTGTAATACAATTGATGCTGCATTCATCTTAACAGTATCACCTCTCGAATCTATGCAATTTTGTTTAATAACATGTTATGTATATATTGGTTATATTGTATGTCACTCTTTATTTGTAAATGGATGGACAGATGTTTATATCATATTAACTGATTATGGAATAAAATACATGTAATGTTTAATGTTCGCTTTAGGTCATGGGCCTATTTGCGTTTTTTGTTTTTGAGCCAATGCACGAAAATCCTCTGGCAAGACATTAATCTAGATGTGCCTCTTTACACCCAGGTGTAGGAAATGTTCACCCGGTACGAAGAAATCTTTTCTTATAACGTTTGCTCGCCTGGCTAAAGGTGGGGTTATGATAATATTGTACAGCACTTGTACGCTGTATACATACTATAATATAATATCATTTTACAGCTCATACATCAAAGCGATTTAAGTAATATTGGTATCAAGCGCTCTCTTAATTTTACTACACAGTCATGGTTTATCGATATTGTCAATACCATGTTTACAGCTTCGAGACTGAAACATTTTATTCACCTATTCCAAACGGTTAATTTTCCATTATTTTATATTTTGCCTATACCATGATGGTTGCAAGGTTTAATTAGCATTTGATTAATAAAAATTGATTTCAAATGTATAAGTGTTTTGGGCGCCTTACAGTTATATATTTAATTTGTTTGTGTACGGAGCATCGTTGTGTCTTGTATTTTTGTGTATTACATACATATATATTTGTATTGTGCAATCGCAAACGATAACCAGTTCAGGTAGCAAAATATTATTGTTGACAGATGGTCACACCAGCAGTCTGTGCATTAGAGTCCCTAATAGGGCATTTAAATTAGTTTGTGGCTGCTCATATGATGTCATGTATCTCTTATATATTAAAACACAAAAGTGGCTTTTATAGACAGGTGGCCACCAAGACAGGGTTGATTGTATATAGATAGATAGATAATAAATGGTTTATTGATTTTTTTTGTTTAGATATATAAATATATGCATTGCATCAAAGCCGAGTTGAGGTGAATTTTAAATGACAGGGTGCACACGAAATACACTAATATGGCGTGTGATTCGATGTTGTACATGATAATGTTAACAAAATATCAAAATCTAAAAGAAAGGGTTGATATATTTCTTCATAGATTTGTTACAGATATTGGAATTGTGATTGATGTTGATGAGTCAGTCCCATATAATATGTACATGACAATGTTATAAAAATATGACAATCTTAAAATCAAGAGTAATAATTGATGTATTCATATAGGAGGAATAGGAAGTAATATTGATTTTTATGAGTCATATTATGTCATGATAACGTTAAAACAAGATATCGATATCCAAAAGCAATGGTCGATATCCTTCTTCATTAATCTGTTATAGCAATTGGAATTGTGATTGATTTTAATGAGTCCGTCCCACATATAAAGGCTTGAAGAATATGATGGAGGTATTATTATGTTTCAAGACAAGTTACACTAGAATGCGTTGTGTAACACTTTGCATTGAATAGTTATGTTTGTTTGTACCTGAAAACATTTAAGAAATAAAATCACTCAGTGTCATTCCATTGATGCCAAACATATGTGTCACTATTCTTACTGCATTTTTAAAGTGCCAGGCCATAGGTATTTGGCCTTGAGTTGAGATCACAAACACAAATTGGCAACTCGTTGACGTATCTTGCGAGCTCCCCTCCCATTTACTCTGTACATACAATTTCATAAACTTTCACTATCTTCGTTAATTGATGACGGAATATATTTTTTTCATACAGGGGTTGAATGAAAACATATTTGCAATAATTCTATTAAGGGTGCAGGTATGATAGACAATTTTCTTGACGGAAAGCAACAATTTCTGATTTGTTTTACTACGTCATACAGAGCAGATGAGAGGGGAGCTCGCAAGATACGTCACAGAGTTGCCAATTTGTGTTTGATTGATCGCAACTTAAAACAAATCATAACCTTATTTTTAACCAGAATTTCTCACACTTTCACTGACCTGTTCCTCTTATATTTCTTCTATCAAAACCAACTTAATATGAGGGTGGACTTCACAACATTCACAATTGAATGTTTTTATTCACACAATGTATAGCATCATCATGATGATAGTCAAACTATATTTTTTCTTCAAAAAGGGAAACCATTATGCAGCGTTTAATTCCTTGAAAATTTAAATGAAAGGATATAGAATGAAAAGGGGGTAGAACACGGTCTTGCTTGTGTTTGTTCATTTTGTCTGGTTGTTTCTGTTTGTTGTTTTGATTGTCTCTTTTCCCCTCTTTATCTCCCCCTTTCTCTTTCTCTGCATGCCTCGCTCTTCCCGTTTGACTTTCTCTAACCCTGCCTCTCTCTCTCTCTCTTTCTCTCTGCATGCCTCGCTCTTCCCGTCTTTCTTTCTCTAACCCTGCCTCTCTCTTTCTCTCTGCATGCCTCGCTCTTCTCGTCTTTCTTTCTCTAACCCTGCCTCTCTCTCTCTCTCTTTCTCTCTGCATGCCTCGCTCTTCCCGTTTGACTTTCTCTAACCCTGCCTCTCTCTCTCTCTCTCTCTCTCTTTCTCTCTGCATGCCTCGCTCTTCCCGTCTTTCTTTCTCTAACCCTGCCTCTCTCTCCCTCTCTCTTTCTCTGCATGCCTCGCTCTTCCCGTCTTTCTTTCTCTAACCCTGCCTCTCTCTCCCTCTCTCTTTCTCTGCATGCCTCGCTCTTCCCGTCTTTCTTTCTCTAACCCTGCCTTTCTCTTTCTCTCTGCATGCCTCGCTCTTCTCGTCTTTCTTTCTCTAACCCTGCCTCTCTCTCTCTCTCTTTCTCTCTGCACGCCTCGCTCTTCCCGTCTTTCTTTCTCTAACCCTGCCTCTCTCTTTCTCTCTGCATGCCTCGCTCTTCCCGTCTTTCTTTCTCTAACCCTGCCTCTCTCTCTCTCTCTTTCTCTCTGCACGCCTCGCTCTTCCCGTCTTTCTTTCTCTAACCCTGCCTCTCTCTTTCTCTCTGCATGCCTCGCTCTTCCCGTCTTTCTTTCTCTAACCCTGCCTCTCTCTCTCTCTCTCTCTGCACGCCTCGCTCTTCCCGTCTTTCTTTCTCTAACCCTGCCTCTCTCTTTCTCTCTGCATGCCCCTGCCTCTCTCTCTCTTTCTCTCTGCACGCCTCGCTCTTCCCGTCTTTCTTTCTCTAACCCTGCCTCTCTCTCTTTCTCTCTCTTTCTCTGCATGCCTCGCTCTTCCCGTCTTTCTTTCTCTAACCCTGCCAGCAGCATATAGAGGCCCCTTGGGAAGTGTTAATTGGTTAATTAATTAATCCTTCCGGTGACTTCCGGTAAACAAAGGTAGCGGAAATGAATCCTTCCGGTGACTTCTGGTAAACAAAGGAAGCGGAAATTAATCCTTCCGGTGACTTCCAGTAAACAAAAGGAAGCGGAAATTAATCCTTCCGGTGAAACAATAGGGAGTGGGAATGAATCCTTCCGGTGAAACAATAAGGAACGGAAATGAATCCATCCGGGTGACTTCTTTGTTATAGAATGATTCATGGTGGACACCATAGACCTTCTGTTGAGGTACAATCATGTTGTGTGTGTGTGTGTGGGTGTATGATCGACCAATGAGAAGACGAGGATGTTAGAAAAGGACGTGATGTCATCCTGGTCCTTGCCTGTGATAAGAGAAGAGAAATATTTGAACTTTGTATTTCAAAGTGATCTTTGTTACATATGAACTTTGTCTTTCAAGGTAAGGACAGTCATTTGAACTTTGCTACATTTGAACTTTGTCTTTCGAAGTGAGCACAGGCAATTTGAACTTTTTTCTTTTAAAGTGAGCACAGCCATTTTTTACCATGATTACTATACAGTAGAATTAATGAGGCGGCTACAGGCCTGTACCATCCTGGAAGAACGAACTGAAAAAAAGTACGTTTTGTCAATCACCATGAGCAAACTAAAGGACCTTTAGCGGCGGAATAGCTTTAACCGGAAATTTTAAAAAGCGGATTTCGTTTACCCTTTTGAAGTATGTATCCACGTTGTTTGTGTGTTTGTTTTTTAAACAAACATTCTTTATAATGTATAGTTTAAATAAAAGTAGCAATGACATTTGCGAATGAAAAAAAATATAGAACATTACTTTTGTTGCATTCTCATATTTTCGTGCAAATAGTTTTCCCGCTTGCAACCAGAATGAAGTGTATGCTTAATGTCATGTTCACGTGGACGTGACGATTGGGTATTGGAAGAATACGTGGGAAAGATATACTCTGATCCGAAGCATGAAACTGGTTTTAGTGGTGGTGAGAAACTATTTCGATTTTTCAAGAAAGATGGTGTGATTGAGTTGTCGAGAAAACAAATAAAGCAATGACTGGAAGGTGATGTTACCTCGGTGTGACCTATACTATTCATATAGTCCGTTGTGAGACGGAAATTTACGAGAAGTAGAGTCATAGCGTATGGGATGGTTGATGCATAGCAGATGGACTTGGCGGAATTTGCCATTTGAAATGACATATGTAAAGGTAGCAATAGGAAAACGATTAGACGTTATAATTTCGACAAGACACTGTGATTCGTGTCTTCTCGTAACATCTCTTTCAATATGCGATTATTTTACCTACTTGAGACTATGATCAGCAGTCTGATCTTTTTTTTTAATGAGCAGTTGACACAAATTAGTTCTCTCTTTTATTAGAAATGTAAACAAATAATGATTAACCTTTCTGCACTTTTATTTATGCTACGGCGTCATTGGTTTTCTTAAGACACGTAGATGTATTTGTCTCTTGAAATGTCTAATCAGTGTAGACACAAAGCGCGTCTTGATACCAGAAAGAAAGAAAAAAAAAGCGATAACAATTACCAATTGAGAACAAATTACAGGTTATAACAGGTTTTGGAATCGCTAACTGCAAATGATTTTTTCAATATTTTTTTTAACAGAAACATAAATAATGTGTACGACAAAACGACAGAGTAATTTTAAGTTTATAGACGTTATGATATTCGTATGACACACTTATATTCAATTACGTCTTGCTTTACGTTCTGCCTTATAAAGAAGTTTCAAACTATGGAAACTTGTGAACCCACAGTTGATTGATTTATTATTAAATTGTTGACCAGTGACCACTATCTTTTGGACAAAACAAAATCAATTTTACAAACCAATCATTTTTTTGTTTTCACTTGGAAGACTTACATGTAATGCAAAAAAGTGTTAACGCCTGTTCGCTTTTTTAATTTGTTTTAAAAAAAAATTGTTTAAACTTTCTGTGAAGACGTTATTTCTTTTTCTTTAAAAAAGTGTTATGACTTTTTCTTTATAAGATTGTTTTGCACGAGTCGATCATTCTCCCCCTCCCCCCCCCCCCCCCCCTTTGAACACTTGATGTACAAAAAAAAAAAAAAAAGCATTAGCGCCTGACTTGATGTACAAAGAGCATTAGCGCCTTTACACCTTCTTATTTTGTTTTCTTTAAACAAAAAAACTTTTTTATCATTACGTTTTTTCTTTTTTCTTTTAAAAGTTTCATAATATTATTATTTTTTTTGTTTTTTTGGTAGATCATTTTGCACGAACCGATCATTTTTTTGTCCACTTTGAAGACTTGATTCTTTAAAGATGTCATTTCTTTTTCTTTAAAAAAGGTGTATAACATTTTCTTTATTAGATAATTTTGCACGAACCGATCTTTTTTGTTTCCACTTTGAAGACTTGATGCAAACAAAAAAGTGTTTACGCCTGTACGCTTTTTTTCTTAATTTATATTAACATTTTTTTTTTGTGTGTGTGTGTGTTAACTTTCTGTCAAGATGATATTTCTTTATCTTTAAAATAGTTTTATAACTTTTTCTTTACTGATAAGTTTGCACGAACCGATCTTTTTTTTCCACTTTAAAGACTTGATGCAAAAAAGTCTTAACGCCTGTACGCTTTTTTAATTTGTTTTAACATTTGTTTTTTGTTTTTTGTTTAAATTTCTGTCAAGATGTTATTTCTTTATCTTTAAAAAAGTTTTAAAACTTTTTCTTTAAAAGATAATTTTGCACGAACCGATCTTTTTTTTTTCCACTTTGAAGACTTCATGCAAAAAGATGTTAACGCCTGTACGCTTTTTTAATTTGTTTTAACATTTCATTTTTTTGTGGTTGGTCATTTTGCACGAACGGATCATTTTTTTCCACTTTGATTCTCTCAAGACGTTATTTCTTTTTCTTTTAAATAAGTTTTATACCCTTTTTTTTTTTTTAAAGATCATTGTTGCACGAACCGATCTTTTTTTTTCCTTCCACTTTGAAGATTAGTTCAGTTCAGTTCAGTTTATTAATATCATCATTTCGCAGCCTGGGCTGAATTGCATGACAATTTACAATTAAAAACATATCATATTTCTTTCACAATTGTTTCAAATATACTACTAGTTAAAATACCATATAATTAACAAAGACAATGAATTGTCATCAATAGTTAGATCACTTTCTAGTGACAATTCACAATATTAGCATTAAGAATAATTCAATGTATATATATATACAACAACAATATTTGCATTAATAATATTATCTAATTTGGTTTTGCATCATTCAGTAGAGATTGGGTAAATAAGTCATTGATAAGGTATTTGAGTGCTTAATTGAACAAAAAATAACCTTGATGATACCTGTAATGCTATGCGTAATACCCATGTTCATGCTTCGGTAATCAATTATGCCCCTGGAAATATAATTATATGAGAAATATGTTCTGATTTAAAAATATATATCGATAATAATAATTAAATAAATAGTGACACCGGTTTCGTCAAAATGGGAAAAAAAAAGTGTTAACGCCTGTACGCTTTTTTAAAAATTTGTTTTAAATTGTTTTGATTTAACTTTCTGTCAAGACGTTATTTCTTTTTCTTTATAAGATTATTTTGCAAAACTCGATCATTCCCCCCCCCCCCCCCCACCCCTTTGAAGACTTGATGTACAAAAAAGCATCAACGTCTGTACACTTTCTTTATTCTTATTTTTATTTTTTTAAACTTTCTGTCATTACGTTATTCTTTTCTTTAACATTTTGTATAATTTGTTGGATCAT
Organism: Strongylocentrotus droebachiensis; assembly: GCA_035222895.1. Classification (NCBI taxonomy): domain Eukaryota; kingdom Metazoa; phylum Echinodermata; class Echinoidea; order Camarodonta; family Strongylocentrotidae; genus Strongylocentrotus; species Strongylocentrotus droebachiensis. The sequence goes on along the minus strand of JAVYIG010004687.1, from coordinate 144,811 downwards.
TTTGTACGAATCGATATGTTTAACCCTATTTAAAGACTTGATGCAAAAAAGTATTAATACCTGTACATTTTCTTACTTTATTTAATTTTTTTTACTTTACATCAAGGGCGTTATTCCTTGTTTCTATACAGACTCGACATGAATTTTTCTCTCGTAATAATGTACAAGTTCCGACAAGATTGAGAACAACTTTTATATGGTTGCATGTTTAAGAAACGATTTGTATATATATTTTTTTTTTGTCAATTTTTTTTTTAATGCACAGGACGGCCCTTTCAATATCGAATAATGATCTTCCAAGGGGGCCCTGTCTTTATAGTTCAAATGCATTTATAATGAAAAAAACATATTATATAAATTATAATACAATAGAAACAAGAATAAAGTACAAAAACATTCAAAACTAAGATTTAGAACAATGACACAGCATAACTCCCCCAAAAAGGTTTACAAAATATGACAATACTGTCATACAATATCAATATAAATAAATCAAAAGACAGAAATCGTTTCTCAGAGGGCATTCATAATACTTATCTGTTCATATTACATCTTCAATGATAATAAAGATAATTTACTTGTACGTAAATCAGGCGATAGGGTACTCCACATGAGTGAACCTTAGTAGTGAAGGGATCTTGTAAAACAATCAGTTGTAGGTCTTGTGATTAAGAGTAGGGAATGTTCCGCATGTCTCGTATAAATGAACACTGGTACAAAATTCTCGGAATAATAATTGTTTTCAGCTCCAAAGGTATACATTTTGTTGTGTGTGGATTATATGCATATTATAGACAAAATGTAGTACTCCATTCTTCGACAAACCGATTGCCAAGAATTTTCAGATAACATAAAAAAACATGAGGTGTAGAAATCTGCGTTAAATACAAGTCTTGCATAGTTGGGGTTTGAAATGTTTGAACTCTTGTTATTTTACATATTGCACCCGGCACCTCGCCACAGTATTTTCACAGTAGTTAATGTACGATTTAAAAAAGAAAAGAGAAGAATATTATTATAGGTCATTAATAAAACACGTTTGGGACAAGAGATATCGATTGTGTCTGATAAAACCAATAGTTATTGGCAATGCAGTACATGATCTATAAATGCGACATTTCCAAAGTAGGGAAGACTTAATGATCAATACAAGTCCTGATTTATATTCGTGTTTCACTTGTTCGAGAAATGATGATATTACTGCTTCAAAGGCTGTAAAATCAGATCAATGCAGATTGTTACTAATATTCGATATTCTAGCAAGTAGTAACTGTTTGCTTCGGCAGTTTAGATGACAAGGGGGGTGGGGGTATCAATGATGATGATTATTACAAGTGGAATCTCGAAGGATAATAACATTTGAAGTAGATTGTAAAGGGTTTTTTTCTCCTTTAAATTGGAGTTCTGCTTTAGAATAGAAGTCAGTTGAAGAACTAGGTGTTCGATAAACAATAGCAATTAAACGAAATTGTGGATATTTAAATCTTCCTTCAAACCTTAACATTTCAAGGTTCTCATGTTTTAAATCATGTTTGCAGTTGTAAATCAAATTCTAATTTCTAGTTAATATAACAAGCAACAACACTACCTGATATATTGTTATCTTTTCTTACAAGATTGTAACTACTTAAATCAAGCTCAGAATCAAGGCTTCTTGCAAGTCAAGTTTATCAAAAGGATTGTTAAACAAATGGTTTATGTGGTTAAATTCCCATCTAGTGCTATGTATATGTAAGTGAGCTATTGTAAAAAAAAACTTTCTATCAAAATCCAGATTTCCCGGCGAAACATTTTATTTTAGTTTGTTTAGTTTATCATTATCATAAAACAACAAGAATATCTACAGCATCATGTGAGTTAAAAGGCATATATTCCTTCACCATTAACCATACACTATTATCATCACGATCCACGACATGAAGGTAGCCATGATTCATTGATAGTGTTGCGTTGATGAAACAAATGATCTAATTGACTGTTGCTTGTGGAATACCGTATTGTGATAATGTCAAAAACGTTGTGATTGGATAAGTATCTTGAGTCAAGTGATACAAATGTATTTATGTTTTTCTCCGTTTTTCAAATAATGCGCGAGTTTTGTGCTTGTACGACTTTCAGGGAACGTTATCAGATATATATTTTTTTTAAACAATATCATGTAAAAAACAACAACATGTAGTTCCTTGAAAGTCGTACAAGCACAAAACTCGCGCATTATTTGAAAAACGGAGAAAAACATAAATACATTTGTATCACTTGACTCAAGATACTTATCCAATCACAACGTTTTTGACATTATCACAATACGGTATTCTTGGCAATCGGTTTGTCGAAGAATGGAGTACTACATTTTGTCTATAATATGCATATAATCCACACACAACAAAATGTATACCTTTGGAGCTGAAAACAATTATTATTCCGAGAATTTTGTACCAGTGTTCATTTATACGAGACATGCGGAACATTCCCTACTCTTAATCACAAGACCTACAACTGATTGTTTTACAAGATCCCTTCACTACTAAGGTTCACTCATGTGGAGTACCCTATCGCCTGATTTACGTACAAGTAAATTATCTTTATTATCATTGAAGATGTAATATGAACAGATAAGTATTATGAATGCCCTCTGAGAAACGATTTCTGTCTTTTGATTTATTTATATTGATATTGTATGACAGTATTGTCATATTTTGTAAACCTTTTTGGGGGAGTTATGCTGTGTCATTGTTCTAAATCTTAGTTTTGAATGTTTTTGTACTTTATTCTTGTTTCTATTGTATTATAATTTATATAATATGTTTTTTTCATTATAAATGCATTTGAACTATAAAGACAGGGCCCCCTTGGAAGATCATTATTCGATATTGAAAGGGCCGTCCTGTGCATTAAAAAAAAAATTGACAAAAAAAAAATATATATACAAATCGTTTCTTAAACATGCAACCATATAAAAGTTGTTCTCAATCTTGTCGGAACTTGTACATTATTACGAGAGAAAAATTCATGTCGAGTCTGTATAGAAACAAGGAATAACGCCCTTGATGTAAAGTAAAAAAAATTAAATAAAGTAAGAAAATGTACAGGTATTAATACTTTTTTGCATCAAGTCTTTAAATAGGGTTAAACATATCGATTCGTACAAAATGATCCAACAAATTATACAAAATGTTAAAGAAAAGAATAACGTAATGACAGAAAGTTTAAAAAAATAAAAATAAGAATAAAGAAAGTGTACAGACGTTGATGCTTTTTTGTACATCAAGTCTTCAAAGGGGTGGGGGGGGGGGAATGATCGAGTTTTGCAAAATAATCTTATAAAGAAAAAGAAATAACGTCTTGACAGAAAGTTAAATCAAAACAATTTAAAACAAATTTTTAAAAAAGCGTACAGGCGTTAACACTTTTTTTTTCCCATTTTGACGAAACCGGTGTCACTATTTATTTAATTATTATTATCGATATATATTTTTAAATCAGAACATATTTCTCATATAATTATATTTCCAGGGGCATAATTGATTACCGAAGCATGAACATGGGTATTACGCATAGCATTACAGGTATCATCAAGGTTATTTTTTGTTCAATTAAGCACTCAAATACCTTATCAATGACTTATTTACCCAATCTCTACTGAATGATGCAAAACCAAATTAGATAATATTATTAATGCAAATATTGTTGTTGTATATATATATACATTGAATTATTCTTAATGCTAATATTGTGAATTGTCACTAGAAAGTGATCTAACTATTGATGACAATTCATTGTCTTTGTTAATTATATGGTATTTTAACTAGTAGTATATTTGAAACAATTGTGAAAGAAATATGATATGTTTTTAATTGTAAATTGTCATGCAATTCAGCCCAGGCTGCGAAATGATGATATTAATAAACTGAACTGAACTGAACTAATCTTCAAAGTGGAAGGAAAAAAAAAGATCGGTTCGTGCAACAATGATCTTTAAAAAAAAAAAAAAGGGTATAAAACTTATTTAAAAGAAAAAGAAATAACGTCTTGAGAGAATCAAAGTGGAAAAAAATGATCCGTTCGTGCAAAATGACCAACCACAAAAAAATGAAATGTTAAAACAAATTAAAAAAGCGTACAGGCGTTAACATCTTTTTGCATGAAGTCTTCAAAGTGGAAAAAAAAAAGATCGGTTCGTGCAAAATTATCTTTTAAAGAAAAAGTTTTAAAACTTTTTTAAAGATAAAGAAATAACATCTTGACAGAAATTTAAACAAAAAACAAAAAACAAATGTTAAAACAAATTAAAAAAGCGTACAGGCGTTAAGACTTTTTTGCATCAAGTCTTTAAAGTGGAAAAAAAAGATCGGTTCGTGCAAACTTATCAGTAAAGAAAAAGTTATAAAACTATTTTAAAGATAAAGAAATATCATCTTGACAGAAAGTTAACACACACACACACAAAAAAAAAATGTTAATATAAATTAAGAAAAAAAGCGTACAGGCGTAAACACTTTTTTGTTTGCATCAAGTCTTCAAAGTGGAAACAAAAAAGATCGGTTCGTGCAAAATTATCTAATAAAGAAAATGTTATACACCTTTTTTAAAGAAAAAGAAATGACATCTTTAAAGAATCAAGTCTTCAAAGTGGACAAAAAAATGATCGGTTCGTGCAAAATGATCTACCAAAAAAACAAAAAAAATAATAATATTATGAAACTTTTAAAAGAAAAAAGAAAAAACGTAATGATAAAAAAGTTTTTTTGTTTAAAGAAAACAAAATAAGAAGGTGTAAAGGCGCTAATGCTCTTTGTACATCAAGTCAGGCGCTAATGCTTTTTTTTTTTTTTTTTGTACATCAAGTGTTCAAAGGGGGGGGGGGAGGGGGAGAATGATCGACTCGTGCAAAACAATCTTATAAAGAAAAAGTCATAACACTTTTTTAAAGAAAAAGAAATAACGTCTTCACAGAAAGTTTAAACAATTTTTTTTTAAAACAAATTAAAAAAGCGAACAGGCGTTAACACTTTTTTGCATTACATGTAAGTCTTCCAAGTGAAAACAAAAAAATGATTGGTTTGTAAAATTGATTTTGTTTTGTCCAAAAGATAGTGGTCACTGGTCAACAATTTAATAATAAATCAATCAACTGTGGGTTCACAAGTTTCCATAGTTTGAAACTTCTTTATAAGGCAGAACGTAAAGCAAGACGTAATTGAATATAAGTGTGTCATACGAATATCATAACGTCTATAAACTTAAAATTACTCTGTCGTTTTGTCGTACACATTATTTATGTTTCTGTTAAAAAAAATATTGAAAAAATCATTTGCAGTTAGCGATTCCAAAACCTGTTATAACCTGTAATTTGTTCTCAATTGGTAATTGTTATCGCTTTTTTTTTCTTTCTTTCTGGTATCAAGACGCGCTTTGTGTCTACACTGATTAGACATTTCAAGAGACAAATACATCTACGTGTCTTAAGAAAACCAATGACGCCGTAGCATAAATAAAAGTGCAGAAAGGTTAATCATTATTTGTTTACATTTCTAATAAAAGAGAGAACTAATTTGTGTCAACTGCTCATTAAAAAAAAAGATCAGACTGCTGATCATAGTCTCAAGTAGGTAAAATAATCGCATATTGAAAGAGATGTTACGAGAAGACACGAATCACAGTGTCTTGTCGAAATTATAACGTCTAATCGTTTTCCTATTGCTACCTTTACATATGTCATTTCAAATGGCAAATTCCGCCAAGTCCATCTGCTATGCATCAACCATCCCATACGCTATGACTCTACTTCTCGTAAATTTCCGTCTCACAACGGACTATATGAATAGTATAGGTCACACCGAGGTAACATCACCTTCCAGTCATTGCTTTATTTGTTTTCTCGACAACTCAATCACACCATCTTTCTTGAAAAATCGAAATAGTTTCTCACCACCACTAAAACCAGTTTCATGCTTCGGATCAGAGTATATCTTTCCCACGTATTCTTCCAATACCCAATCGTCACGTCCACGTGAACATCACTAATGACATTAAGCATACACTTCATTCTGGTTGCAAGCGGGAAAACTATTTGCACGAAAATATGAGAATGCAACAAAAGTAATGTTCTATATTTTTTTTCATTCGCAAATGTCATTGCTACTTTTATTTAAACTATACATTATAAAGAATGTTTGTTTAAAAAACAAACAAACAAACAACGTGGATACATACTTCAAAAGGGTAAACGAAATCCGCTTTTTAAAATTTCCGGTTAAAGCTATTCCGCCGCTAAAGGTCCTTTAGTTTGCTCATGGTGATTGACAAAACGTACTTTTTTTCAGTTCGTTCTTCCAGGATGGTACAGGCCTGTAGCCGCCTCATTAATTCTACTGTAGTAATCATGGTAAAAAATGGCTGTGCTCACTTTAAAAGAAAAAAGTTCAAATTGCCTGTGCTCACTTCGAAAGACAAAGTTCAAATGTAGCAAAGTTCAAATGACTGTCCTTACCTTGAAAGACAAAGTTCATATGTAACAAAGATCACTTTGAAATACAAAGTTCAAATATTTCTCTTCTCTTATCACAGGCAAGGACCAGGATGACATCACGTCCTTTTCTAACATCCTCGTCTTCTCATTGGTCGATCATACACACACACACACACACAACATGATTGTACCTCAACAGAAGGTCTATGGTGTCCACCATGAATCATTCTATAACAAAGAAGTCACCCGGATGGATTCATTTCCGTTCCTTATTGTTTCACCGGAAGGATTCATTCCCACTCCCTATTGTTTCACCGGAAGGATTCATTTCCGCTTCCTTTTGCTTACTGGAAGTCACCGGAAGGATTAATTTCCGCTTCCTTTGTTTACCAGAAGTCACCGGAAGGATTCATTTCCGCTACCTTTGTTTACCGGAAGTCACCGGAAGGATTAATTAATTAACCAATTAACACTTCCCAAGGGGCCTCTATATACTGCTCCTGCCTCTCTCTTTCTCTCTGCATGCCTCGCTCTTCCCGTCTTTCTTTCTCTAACCCTGCCTCTCTCTCTCTCTCTCTCTGCACGCCTCGCTCTTCCCGTCTTTCTTTCTCTAACCCTGCCTCTCTCTTTCTCTCTGCATGCCTCGCTCTTCCCGTCTTTCTTTCTCTAACCCTGCCTCTCTCTCTCTTTCTCTCTGCACGCCTCGCTCTTCCCGTCTTTCTTTCTCTAACCCTGCCTCTCTCTTTCTCTCTGCATGCCCCTGCCTCTCTCTCTCTCTCTCTTTCTCTCTGCACGCCTCGCTCTTCCCGTCTTTCTTTCTCTAACCCTGCCTCTCTCTCTTTCTCTCTCTTTCTCTGCATGCCTCGCTCTTCCCGTCTTTCTTTCTCTAACCCCTGCCTCTCTCTCTCTTCTAAGCTAGGCTCCTGCTATTGCCTATATCTTTCCATACCTGTCTGTTTTCCCTGACTTTTCAAATTTCTCCTATGCAACGTGTAGTTGTAAATATGGCTGTCGACATGGTAACCGTCTTCTCTCTCCCCTTTCTTGCTCTCTCTCTCTTTCGCGCGCGCGCGCGCACAAACACACTCTCTCACACACTATTTCTCTCTCTTTCCCCTATCCTTCTTTCTCTCTGTCAAGTTCTCTCTGCTCTCTCTCTCTCTCTCTCTCACTCCCTCCCTATCTTTCTCTTTCCTCTCCTCTACTCAAATTACATTTCGCTTACCTTCTCTCTGTTCATTTAGCGTTCTCACACAATTGGCTTCACAGCGCTTTACATGGTATGAAATTGAGGAAATCAGTTAAATAAGTATACGTCTTTAAGTGCTTCTGATTGATTCCATAGGCGGGGTGCATAGGATTGAAAAGCATTGTCTTCTGTCACTGTGGATGCTCTGGGTATGTGGAGAAGAGAGCTGCATTGTCCGTTGCTGATCAGTTGTTATAGGTCAAATTTCCATTCTAAGTCATGAAGATTTGAACTGTTCCTCTCTTCCACTCTCTCTCTCTCTCTCTCTTTCCCTTTCCCCTTCTCCCTTTCTATCTACCTTTCTCTCTCTCTCGTTCTCTCTCTTGTCTTTCCTCGTTGCCATCCAGTATGATGTACATTTAGTTTATGTCTGCTACCCAAAATAAACAGTTTTTATCTGGAATTTTTAACAATTGATGAATAATTGATTTTAGATCTTTGCTGTGACTTGTTCTATTATAGGTTATATAACATTGATTGTTGTCATGTACATTTTCTGCTATTTATTTAAGTTAGTATTGTCTGTTGGGAGCCAGGGGAGTACAAATATTCTAATACTTCCCCTGGCTCTCTACAGAGAGGTTAAATTATATTACATGATTATGTTATTTATGTTATTTGTAGTTACTATCTATGAGTATGATTATGTTAATGTATTGTTATATTTTTTCCAAATGTGAGCTGTAAGACGATTTTTATGCTTTCATTTTATTTTGTGCATGACAATAAAGAAATTCAATTCAATTCAATTCAATCAATTCAATTATTGTACTATTTTTGAAATGTAATAATCTTGAGAATGTCTTTATTATAAAGATATCCTCAATGTTATTAGACATTGTTGTCAATACAAGTATTCTTCATCGATAAATAATGCAAACATTTAATATCATTGTAATTATCTAAATAAGACCTCATTGCATACAGCTCTCGAGCTTTCTTGGGCCATCCTGACAAGTTGATTGTTATCTACTATTATTTCTCATGTCCTATATATAATGTAATGTCTTTTACACCACTCAATTTTGACTCTACGAATATATAGGCTTGGCAAATCAAATCAAATCAAATAAAAAGATCTTAATTCGACATTGGCTGATCGACAGGTTACTGAGGCACTACGTGTGGTTGAATCTCTTTGTTTATGATTGTTCAGCTTGCCGAGGTATCACAGCTGATGTTTATCTGATGTTTAAACAAAAATATGTATGAGGGAAAAGGAGGGGGGGGGGGTCTGGGCGTTTTACAAGTCAGAATAAAGCTGTGTCTTTGGTCTTTGGATTTAAAGAAAATAATGCACGCAATAGCACTAACCATCATATATATTTGTTCTTTAAACTATCGTCTAATGACCTGTCTTACCACTTTAAACAGATCACATATTCTTCTCACGTAGGCCTACAGCAATACAATGTGGGTAACATTAATATTTTGTTATGAGTTAATTTAATGGTTCTCTTTAAAATCGTTTATCTTCTAAGCGCTATGGTAGACCTACGCTATAATGTTCGTTAGCACTATACTTCATATCAAACTTGTGTACGCAGGATAGTTGGACATTTTGCGAAAAAGAGGTGATTTTCAGTTACGGAAGGTAATTGATTTGAAAAACGAAAGAGTTATTAATTGTGTCAACTTCAAAGATCAAGACATTTTACGAAAAAGTGTCAAGTATTTCAGAACGAAACCCGCGATTCGTATACATTGTCAGGATAATGTTGCGAAAATATAACATATTTTAGTTCCCTGAATTTGTACTTGATAAGTCAAACTTATAGGGTGTCATTTTAAGAACAATTTTTTGTTCCCATATTTTATTCAAAAAGGGATCGTAATGTATTGAAACTGAAAACGAAAGTCCGAAAACAGGAGGTAATTTTTAAATGCTAACGAGCATGCGTTACCCGTCTGAATATAAAGTGACGTACACTACCGAGCAATGTGACATTGATTGAATTGATATATACATTCATTTCATGTTTGGTTTGATAAGGGACTGATGCCGATAAGAGTTGTCTACATATCTCCGAACGCAGCCAATGTGTCAACGACATAAAAACAATTTACGCCCTCTTGCGTTGGAATTACGTTTTGCCTCTTTTCTTTTCAACCTCAGTTTCTCCCCGCCTCCATGAAGGCATACTTTACTTTCTGTATTGTGAACCAGGCGCGGATCAACAATGGGGGCCCGACTGCCCCCCCCCCCCTCCCCATCGACTCATTTGAAGTGTCTTATCAGTATATTATGTCTCTTTCCTCCTTTTTGAAAAATCCAATGAAAAGTATCGCGTCTCGATCCTCTAAAAGGTAAACTTTCTACTAACAAATTAAATTTGAAGAGGTTGTACTTCCCCCAAATCTGTAACATTTTAAAAGAAGAAAGCAAAATGATTATAGTACATGAGAAACGGGTATTACTACCTACATTTTTCATGAATTGTATGGTTTTCTTCACAACTTACTACGAAGCGCTATGGTACGCTATGTTCTTTTTAGCGCTAACTTCATATCGAACTTGTGTAAGCAGGAAAGTTAGATATTTTGCGGAAAAGGGGTGATTTTTAGTTACCGAAGTTAATGGATATGAAAAACAAAAGGATTGTTCATTGTTTCATTATACATGCATTCATAAATTGGCACCAATTTATCTGCAAGAACTAATCCAGGAATACAAACCCTAGCGCAATTTACGGTCATCTTCAAAATTAAACCTCGCGTCTACTTCTGTGTTTAAACTCTTGCAAAACTTCTCTTTGAACAAACTACCTTTAAATGTCAAAAACTGTCAAATTGTTAACCCATTCAAATCTAGTCTTAAGCCAGATTTATTCAAGATTGCTTCCGATGATTAATTAACTCTGTTCACTTTGATGTGTATTCCATATGTGTTGTAATGTGTAGGTTTATTTGCACTTGTTTGTTTTGTTTAATATGTAATTGCTTATCAGGATATCTTGTTTGTCATAGCGCTTAGAGACTTCGGTGGTAAGCGCTTAATAAGTAACGTTTTTTATTAGTATTATTATAAGTATTGTTTCAAATATCAAAAAATGTCACGAAAAAATGTCAAATATTTCAAAACGGAACCCGCGATTCGTATAAATTGTCAGAAAAATTTTGCAAAAATATATCACATTTTGTACCGTGGATTTGTACTTGATAAGTAAAACAATGGTGTAATTTTAAGAACAGTTTGTAACCATTTTTGGTGCGAAAGGGGATTATAATATACATGTATGGTAAATGTTTTTGAAAGTCCAAAAATAGGACGGAGGTCATTTTTAATTGATTATGACCATGTTTGTGTTACCTGTCTGAACATAAACTGAAGTTGGCCTACGTTTACCACCGAGGAATATTGTATTCGACAGGAACTAAAGAGTGTTTGGAACTTATCATTTACGCGTACAGTTCGCATGAAAAAAGTATACCCAAATTAGATTGATTCCATTGTACAGATAAAAACCTGTATGGCATTACATTATAATTCATATTCCGTGTAATGTAACCTTACTATTAACGCTGCTGCCATGGGTGACTTGGAGCAGCTTTTCAAAAAGTATTGTCAGTACCCCCTTGTAACAATACGTTTAGGCTGCATCATTTAAATGTGGGTGAAAAGCATTTACGCAATGTTATTTAAAGCCCCACTGCACTACTTATAGCTACTTGCGCCCTCTATACAGCAAACAATGCCTAATCGGTGGCCATTGGTCCCCATGGTCCCCTTTTTCTTATGTTAATTGAGAGCTGATTTATTTTTTCCGGCGAATCTCTCGTATATCCCAGCTGCTATGGAGGTGGTTGTATCACCTGATATGTAGTTGACCTAAAACTTGTACGATGGCCATCTGTTAGCTTTCAAGTTTCTAGTGATACATTAGTTGAAATATATTTGTGATATTCTTTGAATTTCACCTTTAATGGGAGACTTTTCCGAGAGGTTGGACCAGAAAAAGTTGTATTTTGTTGACCCTTCAGAATTGTTCAGAAGAAGAGGATCTGACCTTGAGCGTAATGCATATCTTGATTGCTGGATGGGACAAAACAAAAACTAGAAAATACGATGGGATAAGGTTATTCATGGATTTATGAAGAAATAGTGCAACTTTATACATTATTCTCTTGGGAACAGGTAAACAGTTGTTTAAACAAAGGAGACACAATGCATTTGAGACGTATACGGGCTGCACGATTCTGGATTCGTTGAAGCCTATCGTTATCTGAAACATTAATATTAATCAAGAGAGAATAATTATTGGCATTATCAAGACGGCTTAAAACGAGAGAGCGAATAGCATGATGACATGCCTCATTTGTTAACATCCTTCTGACCCTAGTTATACAAATGAAAATGTAATGACTTACGAAATGAGGTAACCTGTTGAGACATGGTCAAAGAAGAGTCAAGTAGGCCTACAACACCCATACGTTGAAAAACGAGATAGCACCTTATACGTTTTATTCCAGCAATGCCAATATTGGCTTTTTGGTGGCTTTTCGTGTTGGTTATAATACGCACAACCAGCCGGCCCGTGTATTGTTATTATTAATCAATTAATTAATTTTTAATTAATGGTCACTGTACATTTCTAAAGTGGAGCTGAATTGGTATGATCGTATTCAATCTGAATCCACACATTTGTGGGTCTAAAATTAACTTCATAGCAATTTTAGGTTCTAAAAGGACACTAGAAATCTAATAAATAAGAATAAGAGCAATAACCATGCATGTTGAAGGCATTTGCGGTCTTAAATCAAGAATTGAACTATCCCTTTAAGCTAATCCTTGTCATTGAGTCATTTAGAATGGACACAGTTTACTAGGAATTAATGCTTTCTTTTCCCGCAAAGGTCTACTCCTCTGATTTGTATATGCTGTCGAGAGACTCGAGCAACCGTATGCACCTATCTTTAATATGCATGTAAAATGGCAAAATGGACAAGTAATGAGCAGAGAGATCTTCGATATCATGAAATAAGAAGTTAGAAGGCTATTAAGACAGTAATGAAAAATAGCATTGGTAACGTCCACACTTTTAAAGTAACACATTTATGAGAAGTAGAAGAAGTATATAGTATATAGTAGTAATAGTTCTCCTTAGAACTATATGCTAAGAAAGATAACAACGGTCCTTTTCAGGATTACACACCTCCAAGAAAGATTACCGAGTCAGAGTCCTTTTCAGGACTCCTCAGCCCTGTCTCTCTCTCCCCCACATGGTGCACCCGCTAACCTACTGTATATCTACATCACCATGCAAGCCGACACTTACAAGCAGCATCTATATAGTAGGAGTAGTATAGTAGTAGTAGTAGAAGTAGTACATGTAGTTGTATTAGTACAAACCTGTACCTGATCCTGTAACAGCGTGAATTAGATTTAACATTATTCGTCTCGATGGGTTTTACTATTTGGGAACTAATTACTTGTATCTGCCCATGCTCAGATAGTATTTACGAACTGTCTTTAATAGACCGCCTGTTTTTTTTTATTTGATATTTTGCCTGAACTTAAATAAAGCTGAATGACTTTGAACTGTATATGCACTTGAGCCTGCATTCTTATTTTCTGGGTTCACTACAAAGGCTTTTCACCCACAATGAATGCTGCAGCCCAAACGTATTGTTACCAGGGAGTGTTGGTACAAGGGGATGTTGACAATACCTTTTGTAAAGGCTGCTGCCAAGTCATCCATGGCAGTAGCGTTATGAGTACGGTTTCATTACACGGAATATGAGTTATTGTTTAATATGAATTATAATTGGATGCCATACAGGTTTGTATCTGTAAATGGGAATCAATCTTAATTGGGTATACCTCACGCTCATACAAGCGGTATGCGTAAATGATAACTTCCAAACAATCTTAAGTCTACATCTTCCCTCCTTTATCCCTCATTTTGCTCCCCCCCTCTCTCCCTCTCTCCCTCTCTCTCTCTATGTTGACCAGGCTGCTTTGATTTAAGGCTACTCAAGTGCCTTCCACACCCACAAACACACTCTTGTAACCTATACGTACGGAGATCGAAATGCATGCGCACTAATTTTATTTCAAAGCCACAATCATGCTTCCCACACGCATTGCTTTCCTAAATCCATACATTACAACAATCTCTACCGTTTTCTAAATAGCATGCACGGTCCAGTTCATGCACACTATACTGGCTATATTTATATTCCCCCCTCTCTCTTTTTCTTATTCACACCCCAGCCCACACCCGCCATCAGATCAATGTAAGAGTCCTAAGACTTTATTGGACATAAAGATTGACCTAGAAACCTCTGGGGAAATATAAACTTCATCTAGATCAAGAATAAATCACATTGCGACATTCATTAATTTTCATGAAAATGGGGTTATTGTTCTAACTTTATAGGCAACAGGGCAATAAAGATAACGATGACAATAATAATAATAATAATAATAATAATAATAATAATAATACAAATACCAATAATAACAATAATAATAATAATTATAATAATAATAACAAAATTAAAGTCCAGTAGCAATGGTATATGTATGGATCTCCCGTGCACTGTCTCTGTGGTATGTATATGGGCCAACAAAAAGAAAAAAAGAAAAATTAACTTGTTTGCCTTTTACACGTGATCTTTGAACGGAGCCGTTATGCAAATTTAATATGCGACGCGGGGGATAATAATAGTAATAATTTTATATTCACATCGTGTTTGGTGTGCACGCATACACACAACCCGGAAAGGGTTAAGTTTGGTAGGGCGTGACGCCTATTTTATATATTGTATGCGGGGAAGACCACGTTGACTTGAATGTAGCAATCTTTGTATATTACACTAAATTGGCTGGTTTTCGGTATTGTAATATCAGTTTATACATGTACCATTGACAATGATACATGCGAACATTTGACATTGGCGTTGACGATGAGTGTTTCGTCTTCCGTGTATTCAAGCAAGTAGGAGAATGATAAACAGAATTGACTTCCCTTCTTAGTTTGATTTGGTGTAACGGTGTACACGCACATCAGAATATAAGGTAAGCGTATCGAACAGTATTCCTATACCAATAACCTTAGTACCGTACTGGGGGGGGGGGGGGGGGGGGGGTGTTCAAACTTAGACATCTCGATTTAATGTTTGTTTGATTTTTCGCTTTTATAAAGATTTGATGCAAAGGAAAGTCTCTTTTTCTGTTTCTTTGTTGATTTTGTTCGAGAAGAGGGGGAGAGGGAAGGGTATCCGAATATGGATCCGTCCATTTCAGAGTTTTAGAGTGAAACTCGTATAGATTTACTTCAACTGTTTGAATTCTCACTCTCTTCATCAAGGTGCTTGATTTGAGCATGCTGGCCTACTATTCATATTTTATATATATATATATATACCCATATATATATATATATATAGTAGATACAATTATACAACAAGACATTGATCGTATTCAATTTTCATATGCTATGTTTTTCATTATAATATCATTTGTTAAACCATCATGTACATGTATGTGCATTTTAAACTACTTTCTGCCAAGAGATTAAGGGTCGAAAAATAATGAATGAAATACCCCAACATGATAACAAAACACTTTTGAGAAATACATATGGGTTCAAGAGCGATTTCAATACTGCAGAGCTAATACAAATCATGTTCGGATTAGCTCAAACGCAGGTGAAGAAAAAGGCCTAGTGCAATGGATGTAAGTTAATTATCTGGAAGTCATTGCATAATCTGGTTTATAACATTTCGAGTGATACAAATAGAGATCATGTCATTGCCAACACACTCTTTAACTCATGTCAAATTCATATTGCCTCAGGAATAGATCTATGCCAGTGCAACTAAATATATTTACTTGAATAATCAATTAATTCACTGTTGTTTTTCAAAATAATCTTCAACAAGCTTAAAGTCATTTGATTTGATTTGATTTATCTACTTATGTTTGATTTTCTTTTTCTTTTGCAGTTTTTCAAAGATATAACAAACAAATCATTCAACACTATATACATGACAAAAGAGTATATGTAAAACATAGTAAGGTTGGCTGTAACTTTAATGTCAAGAATAGGAAAATGCAGAATGTACTGAAACTTGTTGATCTTGTGAGTAATGATGACAATAACAATGTCGACTAGGTGTCTACCTTATTCATATTTATTAATTCAACCATATCAACCGTATATCAATTTAAAACAGTAATAACATTATGGTTAGGAACATCGAAAAGCAAAATGCTTGTAATTGGTATCCCGAAAGAAGAAACAGTGAAACACAGTGAAAGATTGAAAATAAACAAACAAGGCTACATACATTATCACACACAGACACACAAACGCAAACACCAATTTTAAAATATGAATAAGGGGGGGGGGGTCACATATACATTATTTGTCATATACATGCATATTTCCATAACATTTCATTGGAGGGAGCCTAATAATATTGACTTGGACAATACTTTACATGTCTTAAGTGATCTACTTGATTTTATGTCTTGTTGGAGTTCATTCCATCCCTTCGATCCCTTATTGATAAGATTGAAGACCAACTGTAGTTTGAAAAAAAACTAATATAAAGATTATTCCTTTGACGGGTGTTGTATTTGTGTAAATCGGAATTGAATATTAAGTACTTATATATTCAGTATTAAATATCACTAATACTACTACTTGTACAACTGCTATTCCTACTACTGCTGCTACTACTACTACTACTACAACTATACATATATAACTACTACACCAACTACTACTACTACTACTACTACTACTACTACTACTACTAATAATAATAATACTACTACTACTACTACTACTACTACTACTATTACTACTACTACTACTACTACTACTACTACTACTACTACTATATACTGCTACTACTACTAGTACTATTACTATTACTACTATAACTATATTACAGGTACACGTTTGAACAAAAAGTACTACTAGTAGACTACTTCTAATGTACTACTACTAGTACTACTACTACTACTTCTACTTCTCCACTTCCTTCTCATACTACTACTACTAATAATAATAATTATACTACCACTAATAATAGTACAACTACTACTAATACTACTACTACTACTACTACTACTACTATATACTGTTACTACTAATAGTACTATTACTATTACTACTATAACTATATTACAGGTACAGAATTTGAACAGAAAATACTACTAGTAGTATTAATACTACTTCTACAACATCTAATACTACTTCTAATGTATTACTTATCCTCCTCCTTCTTCTTCTACTACTACTACTACTACTACTACTACTTCTACGACTTCTACTACTACTACTACTACTACTACTACTACAACTACTTATTAGCTACTCCTACTTCTACTACTTCTTCTACTACTACTACTTCTACTACTACTACTACTATTTCTGCTGCTCCTACTAGTCCTACTACTACTATAACTAATTGCTAACTACTACTATACTGCTGCTACTACTTCTACTACTACTACAACAAAAACTACTGATACTACGGCTAAGTAATACTTCCGCTACTTCTTCTACTACTACTACTAATTTACATGTAATACTACTACTACATGTTCATAATACCCATTCATTCATTTTGCCAAACAAAACTAGTAGTTTACGAAATAAAACACAGTGGGCATATCACTACTCTCTCCTTCTTGTTTTCTAAGTTTACCTATATTACAATACTACTAAAGCTAGTAGTAAGATTACTACTAATACAATTATGTAGGCTACTACTACTACTAATTCTAGTTCTACAGCTTCTACTAATACAGCTACAAGAAGTATGTTCTACTACTTCTAATAAGGCTACTACTTCCTCTACTTCTACTACTGATATTAATTATTTCTGCTACGACTACTATACTACTACTAATAATAATTTTACTTCTACTACTTATATTAAACCAATACTCCTACTTATACTACTACTACTACTACTACTATTTATGTCACTGTTTCTATTTCTAACTAATGCTCCTATTTCTACAACTACAACTATCTATTTTTGCTACTTCTAACAACTACTACGATTGTTACACAAACTACTACGACTGCGTACTGCTACTGCTACTGCTTCTCATAAATGTGTTACCGAACAAGTGTGGACATTACCAATGCTATAGTATTTTTCATTACTTAACAGCCTTCTAACTTCTTATCTCTTGATATCGAAGATATCTCTGCTCACTTGTCCATTTCAACATTTTACATGCATAAGATGTGTAAGGTGCATACGGTTGTTTTGATAGCACTACCAAATCAGAGGTTTACTAAACTCAGAGATACTTACAGTAGACTTTGGTGAAAAAAGATAGCATTCCAAATAAAGTTTTCCATTCTGAATGCCTCAATGACAAAGCTTAGCTTAATAAGGAATACGGGAAACAATAATCTCGCAAAAATAGCGATTTTGTGCTCTCATATATAAGAGCAGAAATGTGTATATATAGCCATCTAATCCCGATATCTCAAAAACCACTTGAGGTTTGAATTTCAAACATGGTGGCGGCGTGTATTATGATAGGAAAACAATCTGGTTATAGATTCTGGGGCAAGTCAAAGGTCACAAATCATCGCCCTGGCCAATCTCTGTAATTACAGGTATTATACTTGTTACCACGGTACATCAAGAACAACTCGAGATATTAGCTTCAAACATGATTATAGTTTGTATCACCTAATTAAAGCCGAACTGATTAGATTTAGGGGTATGAAGTATTAATGTCAGGAGTCATAGAGGTTCATCTTGAAAATTAAGGTATTAGCCTTGTTATCACAATAATATGTCAAGGACTTCTTGAGGTTTGAGCTTCAAACAAGGTGGTAGACACTTCAATTTTCAGCTCACCTAGCTGAGCAAAAGTCTCAAGTAAACTGTTGCGATCGCTTTTTGTCTGGCGTCAATAAACTTTTTACAATTACAATTTTTTCTAAACAAATGCATTGCTGGATTTTAATTGAACTTGGTAGGAATCACATTCAGGCATGGGAGATTTGAAGTTGTTCAAATGGGGTGTATTCCCCCAAGGAGGTTTAGGAGTAGCACCCCCCCCCCCCAAAAAAAAAAAGTGCACCCCCTCCTCAAAGTTCCTCATTGGCAGTAATTGCACATTTTCTACAAGGGGGCTTGGAGGCAGCCTTAAATATCCACCATGCTAACAGCAATGCAAGCATGGCAAGCTTTAAAATATGTGCATGCACGAATCTTGTCAAAAAATAGTTCCAGTTAAATGAAGGATATCTCTTCAAATGGCCTGGTTAAACTCATTTTTTTAAATTTCATATGCTGATAGAACATGCATGTAGATATGATTTAATACCAAAGTGTTGGTATGGATTTTGATCAGATTGTAGGGAAAATTAGGGATCATTTTTATGTGAAGAAGACCCAACTTCAAGTTTATATATATCTGACCCTCAAGGGTACTTGGGAGCAGCACTCTTAAATTGCCCTACTGTTTCTCAATAGATGCTATGTCCCTGGTGCAAAGTGAATGGGAGTTAGGTCCCTTATTGCGAGCCCCCTACTGGGAGTAGCACCCTCTCCCACCCCCACCCCACAAAACAATCCTCTCTTGTTGGCCAGATTTTTGCCAAACTTGGTAGGAATCATCCTTAGGCAAGGGAGATCAAAGGTTGTTCAAATGGGGTATGTATACTACGTACCCCCTCCAAAAGTTTCTCAGTGGCAAACATTCCATGTTTACCTCTTGAAAACCCACGGCTGGATTATAGCCAAAATTAGTAGGAATCACCTACAGGAAAGGGAGAAATCAAGTTGTTCAAATTGGGTCTATGATTATATGCCCTCCAGGGGGCTTGGGGGTAGACTTCGATATCCACCATCCAAACAGCACTTCGAGCACGGCAAAAATAACTACTACTTACTACTACTACTACAACCACTTACTAGTTACTCTTACTATTACTTTTACTATAACTACTTCTCATACTACTACTACTATACTTTTTCCCAGTCATTACTTATGCGAAACAAAACATACTACATGTACATGCATGTGGACTATTCAAACCGACTATTCTCTTTTTCTTGTTATTTAATTGCACTTTCAGTTGACGATTTTCAATTTCCATAAAATGTGGTACTGTAAAGTGTGGACATTACCAATGCTATGTTTCATTACTTAATGTAGGCCCCCTGCCATTATTTTCGTCCAGATCGTGGCTTGTTCTTGTGACTGAGTCAACTGATTTGCCAAGATGCCTGTATCACTAAGTCAGTGGAGGGTCCGAATCGGAACATTCGTTCATTGGATTAGGGAGTATGAGGTTCAGGAGAGGAGAGAAAGATTGCTGAAAGAAAGGATTCGGAGACTGAAGGTTCTTTGCGAGAGACTTGAAGCGCAAATGGGTGATTCTGGTGAGGAGTCCGAAGATGACAAAAGCAGACAAGATGGCCCTGATCCCAAGGGATGTCCTCATAAAACTTTGAACATTCGGTCATCAGGAAACTCATCAGATATCAAGGATTTACTAACTTCATGTGATCAGTGCATACAAGATTTATTAACAGCAAATGATTCTCATATCAAAGAGTTACTCACCCCTTCTGATACATGTATTAAACAATTGCTGACACCAAGGAGAGAAAGATTGCAAAGGATTCGGAGACTGAAGGTTCTTTGCGAGAGACTTGAAGCGAAAAGGGGTGATTCTGGAGACGAGTTCGAAGATGAAAAAAGCAAACAAGATGGCCCTGATCCCAAGGGATGTCCTCATAAAACTGCAAACATTCGGTCGTCAGGAAAATCATCATATATCAAGGATTTACTAACTTCATGTGATCAGTGCATACAAGATTTATTAACAACAAGTGATTCTCATATCAAGGAGATACTCACTCCTTCCGGTTGTAGCATCAAAGAACTCATTACTCCAAATGACTGTAGCATCAAAAGTCCAAACACGTTGAATGATTCGACTATCAAAGATATAATCACACCAAATGATTCTGGTATCAAAGAGTTAGTCACAACAAATCTGGTCAAGTCAAATGACGACTCTAGAATTCAAGATCTATTCAAGGCAAATGATGATTCAAGAATCCAAGATCTACTCACGACAAACTATTCTAGTATCAGGGATCCAATTACATCAAAATATTGTCGTATACAAGATGTGATCGTATCCAAGAAGGCTGGCACTAATCCACTTGATACGCCAAATGATTCATTAAATGCTTCCAGTATCAAAGATCTCATTTCACCAAATGATTTTAGCATCATAGATCTAATCACGTCAGAATATTCTAATGTCAAGGATCTAATCACATCAAATAATTCAAAAGTCGATAGTCTACTACGTCCAAATGAGACCAACATTAAACAGCTAATAAAGCCGGACGATGACTACATTGAAGAGAAGCTTGCACAGGCTTATGACAAAACAGTACGTAAAATTGATGATGAAAGAATAGAGCAAGATACCCAAATTGGTGATTCGGAAGAACGACACACATGTATTTCAGATTTTTCAATTTCACCGCGTCGTAGTCTGTCAGACGCTTCCTTGAGGGAGCTACTCACATCCTCCTATCCATGCACGAAAGACCTTCAGACTCCAACTGATGATTTGAATGCTGATCTCATACAGACGTATTACATCAAAGACCATGCCACCCAGTCAGATGACTCCGTGAAAGAGCTTTCATCACCTGGTTCAGGAACCACAGTATGCCAACCATTCGCACCATGTGATGATTTCCTGGTGGAGCTCCTAAAACCAACTGTGTCTGCAAGCATAGATCTTCCTTCAATTGACCTTTGTTGGCATGAACCTGACAGACGAAATGAGCCACTTTCTGAAGAGAGTGGCAAACTACCTCATTTTGTGGGCCAAGAGCAACATCCTCAACCTGATACTATCACCAAGGAAGCAACTGATGATGAACTCCTCAAGGAGCATCGTACATCATTGGGGAGCTGCAAGAAGTCACAGACTGAACCCAGTATTCGCACTGCAGTCAGAAGCAGTCCGGTGGTTCCAATCGTCTCAAGGAAATACTGCTTCAGCGACAGACATGGAGAGGTGGGTACACGTACTATTTCAATCATCCCTTTTAATAAGTAATTGTAAAATTGCAAATAATATATAGAAACAAATGTAAGCAAGAAAGAGAGGAGCATCAAGTTGATGCCATCAACAAACCATTGTTTCAACCCTTGCAGGACAAGAATTTTTCAAGGGCTCAATCAGTTCCAGTTTCAGTTTTATTTTCATTTCAAACAGAACAATCAATATATATAAACAATTATAACAAGAAGTCAATCACAGAAATCAATAAACAATAATATAATGCATTTTGAAAATCATTGGTCAAATTACAAAAGAGAATATATACGTTTGTTGCAAGCTATGCTTCTTTATTTAAAGTAAAAACTGTGGAAATTGAGCACTCCACTGAGAAGCATGCATGTTATTCTGCAAATTGGCAAGAAAAATATTATTCTTTCATTGCTACATTGTTCTGATATAATTCAATGTTTCTCAAAATAGTTGGATATACATTTAAAGGCACTTTGTCTGGAAGTTAGAAACTGGCAACATTTGATAGGAAAGCAATGATTTTGAACCTCTTAACATGTTGCCATTTTGAGGATTTAAATGATTATTTTCCTTTAAAAAAATTCTTATCAAAAGAAGAAAAAGAAAATGGACACAGTACGTGTGTTCATAATTTGTTGCTTTTTTATACATGCGTGTGGTATAATTTTTAGGTTCTGGGTCAAAGGATATTGAGTTATTAACCACAACAAGTCACGTGGAATGGCTGTCTCGAAAGGGTTAAAGACCATTGTCCTAGAGTGAATTCAATTATTGATGAATAAAATGGGAAAATTGTACACAAACAAATTAATATATTCTCATAATAAGTCAATTAAACAACAATAACAAACATTTCTCCATTTGATAATGAGGTGCTGGTGAAGTGAAATATGCTCAATCATTAATTATTTCACTGTATTTTCTCTGTTTTGTAATAGAAACAGATGGGAGAATCCGCATCATCTTGGCATGGACCGTCCTTGAAGTCAAAGACAGATTCGATCTCGACTGGACAAATTCCTCCTCTCTCCGAACTACTTCTCTTGAAATCTGGTGATGTAGAGCTCCACCCAGGCCCTCGTGAAGCGTAAGTCTCTAATATTTCTTCCGCTAAAATGACATATAAGAGTTTTCTTCTAAAAAGTACCACATTCACTTTAATCAAGATGAATTATTTTTGCATCATGAATGTACTATTCTTTTCAGTAGACAGCATATACAGTCCAAAAGTTTAATCTTTATATACTAAAGTTAAGTTAAGTTCCAAAACATGCTACATCCACTCTAGTTTGGTTCCAGTATTTTTAAAAGTAGTCAAGTAATTACAGTAAAAGTAAATATAATATGAGCAATCATAACATGAAAATTAGGTACAAAATGTAAAGTTTATTAGCTTGCCAAAACGTTTACATTTTTTTTGCCGAACATCCGAACCAGGCCTTTGCGTTCGGTTCGGTTCGGTTCGGAAGTGCCATGTTCGGCGAACTTCCGTTCGGTTCGGCGGTTCGGCTACAGCACTAGTTCAGGGGGCGGAGCCCCCGGAAGCTCAAGGGTTGTAGGCACTCAATTACGTTCAGATGAGTATCAAGGGCCCTTGGTTGGGTCCAGGGGGCAGAGCCCCCGGAAGTTCAGGGGTTGTAGGCGTTTAATTACGGTCAGATGAGCATTTTTTGTTACCTTATTATTTGTGACACTGGCAGAACACTTTTGGCGTGGGGTCCAGGGAGCAGACCCCACAGAAATCAGGGGTTTTAGGCATTCAATTACCATCAGATGAGCATTATTTTGATACCTAATTGTGACACTGGCAGGTCACTAATTGACGAGGGGTTCAGGGGGCGGAGCCCCCGGAAGCTCAAGGGTTTAGGCACTCAATTACGGTCAGATGAGTATCAAGGGGCTCGCCTTAGGGCCCTTGGTTGGGTCCAGAGGGCAGAACCCCCGAAAGCTCAGGGGTTTTAAGCGTTTAATTACAGTCAGATGAGCATTTTTTGATACCTTATTATTTTGTGACACTAGCTGGCAGGACACTATTTGGCGTGGGGTCCAGGGGGCAGAGCCCCAAGAAATCAGGGGTTTTAGGCATTAAATTACCGTCATATGAGCATCTAAGGCCCCACCTTAGGGCCCTAGGTGGAATCCAGGGGGCAGAGCCCTCGGGGTTTTAGGCATTTAATCACGGTCAGATGAGCATATTTTGATACCTCATTATTTTGTGACACTGGCAGTTAACTATTTTTTCTTTCTTTCTGTTTCACTTTAATATACTTCTTCAAAAAGTGTGTGTGTGGGGGGGGGGGGGGAGCTTGAGGCTCCCGATCCCCGCCGTTCCGTGGGCCCTGACATGTAGGCATCTCAAGAAGCATTTTCTGGCCTGGCTGTAAATTTAGGAATTTTTCATTTTCCAACAAACACATGAAAAAGTATAATTTACTAAAAAGTGTGAAAATCTCGGGAAATTATGTCATTTCAGCATTATTTGTAAACCACCTTTATGGTATTAGAAATAAACAACGTTTGAATTTTATTTTCCCCAAGCCCCTCCCCCTCCCCTTTTAGTACGATTGCAACTGATATCCCTTACCTTTCTTCATTCTCTTCTTTTTTTTTCCCTTTCTCTCCTCTTCCCCTTTGCCTTCCCTTCCTTCTCTCTCTTTTAGGTTTGTTGAGGGGGGGGGGGGGGGGGCAAGGTCCTTTCGGCCCCCACCCCGCTCCACACGTTGTTGGCCGGATTAACCGCAACTGATTTTCCCTTCTTTTCACCCTTTTATTTTCTTCTTCCTCATTTTTCTTCCTTTTTAGGCTCTCCTCTTTTCTTTCCTTCTCTCTTTTTTTAGCGGGGACATGGGGGGGGGGGGGGAAGGCAAGGGCCTCCCCCCAATCCACAATTTGTTGGGGGGAAAATTGCAACTGATTTCCCCCTTCTTTTCTTTTTTTCTTCCTCTTTTTTCCTTCCCTTTATCTCTTTTCCTTTTTTCTTTCCCTTTCCTTCCTTCTCTTTTATTTTTTTGATGGGGGGGGGGGGGGGCAAGACTGGGAGGCAAGTCCTTTTGCCCCCCCCCCCGATATCCTTCTTCCTTTTTGCTTTTCTTCTTTCTTATTTTTTCTTTCCCTTTCTCTCCTCTTTCCCTTTCCACTTTTTCCTTCTCTCTCTATCTCTCTTCTTTTTTCTTTTTTTTTGCAGATGGGGGGGGGGGGGGCAAGGCCCGCTCGGCCCCCCCCCCCCCCTGGATCCGCGCCTGATAGCCACAGACTTATACCAAAAGATAGCCATATAAATAATTTCAAATGATGTTATTTCTTGTTTAAAGTCTCTGAATATCCCGTACGTCACAATCCAAATAGCTTGGACCTGCCCTTTTACAGACCGATTTAATTGTCATTCTTTCTACATATGTTCATGAGGGGTTGTACCTTTCTAATAACATGAAACTTTCTGAGAAAATATGCTGCTAAATTTGTGTAAAATGTTAGAATTACCGCCGTTAGGAAAAAAAGAGCCTGGGACATTGTGTGTAACGTCGGTATTATGTTTTTTTTTTCAATATGGGCTAGCTTGTCAATTTGTTGCACATTTCACTTGAGCTAGGGGTATTAAAGGTGACATATTTTAAATAGGAAACCTTGCAATATGATGTATTTTTTTTCCAGAAATGAGTTCATGAAAATGACAACTTTCATCCTTAAAATTGTTTAGACATCGGTTGTCAAAATCTCACCAAAAAAAAAATATAATGAACAAGTTTCTATTTTCATGTTTATTTATTATGTCATACATTACTCTTAAATAAAACATACTTTTAAGTTTCTAAAAATACATTTAAATTTGAGAAAATAGCTTCTAAACATTCAAACACATGAAAATGTTGAAAAGACCCAACCCGATGGAATGCCTGACCCATGTATTTCTTCATATAAAGTGGGAGATATGAATTGATATCAAATTGCTTTGATATGTTTCTCAAAGTAACTTGATGTATTCCAGAACAAAAGAATACATTAGAAATAAAAAAAATCATAAGAAAATAGGACGCAATTGATTTATTTAAAGGTAGGCTTTACTACTTCAGCAAGAAGGGATTAGACCGCCCAGCGAGCCAGCGAGGTCACTGTGACAGGTGGCTATCTCATTAACTCAGCTCTCATTTAACATAAGAAAAAGAGGATCATGGGGGACCAACAGGCACCGATTGGGGAAGTTTTCTATATAGAGGGAGCAAGTAGCTACAAGTAGGACAGTGTGCCTTTAATATGAACTCCTTTATAGAGTATACGTACCAAGTGTGATGTCATGTACTGGCCAAGTTGTCAAGGTTACTGGTTCCAAACAATTTTGTATTAAACAATGGTGTGGCGATCACACCAGCCCCAAACACTGAATTTGTCCTGCTCCAGCCCATTGCTTGAATGATTTTACGGTGAACCTCATGCACAGGCTATGTTGGTTACAACCAGTAACGTAAACGACAAGCAATAGGACGTTTATAGCACATCTGTTCTTTATTTGATGTATGATTTAGTTCATTAATATTCTTCTGACAAAAGAAATGGTACCTAATACAATTATAGGCATACAGCACCAATTATTCTTATTCTGTTCAGTAGGAAGTTTTTAATACCTATCCTTTCTTTCTCATTTTTTTTTGTTAGAGCTGGGTGGAGCTTGGATTTAGAGAGGGAGTTGCTGTCATTGGTACAAGACGTTTCTCCGACACACTACACCCGCTTGTGCAATGCTCTAGATGTCTCCTACGCACAAAGTCAAGTGATTTTAACTAAAAACCTCTTAGATGTGTCTAATTCACTGTTTGAAGTCGTCTGCAGCTGGGGAGTCAAGCAGAGGGATGGCACTAATTACAAGATACTTCTAGCTGAAAAACTCAGGAGTATACATTTAGATGCATTGGGAACAAAACTAGAAGAAGGTGAGTGGGCTGTGCAGTGTATTTCTGTACTTTCACGCGACTATCTGCCCTAGTGTGTAGACCTAAGTGACGCGGGAGGGGGGGGGGGGGGCGGTGCTCTCTGAGTCAATAGTCATCCTTGTATTTGAACAAGAATATCACTTGTTCAATTCAAACTTTATTGATTTAAAATCTAAACAAATCGGATCATTCTCAATTTTTGGGGGCGATAACAAATTTATTTGAGTGTTAAAGTAAACATAACAATAACCATAAATGACAACAAATTAACGTACTACTGCATGTCTCTTCTGGAATATGCTTATCATGGTCCGCCAGAACAGGTTACTGGTTAGAAATGGAAAAGCATAAATTCTAATATGAGAATTCTACGAAAAGTTGCATTTACGATTTTGCCTAAACATTATGTGGGCCATAAAAGCAAGACATTTTTTAAAAAATAACTGTATAAACAGGCATCATTCTGTCTAATGGTGGGACCATGGGAAGGGGTAGAATTCACTCGTCTGACAAATTTGTTCAAGGCCTGTCACGTTTAGTAGTAGATTTTTTTGTTTGCACATGCCCTAAAGAATGTTGTGAAAAAACGTACTCCCTCTTCGTCAAATTGACCATTTGATCATATTTCCTGTAAATATCGATCAACTTGACAATGTTGAGCTTTATTTTTATTTTATAGAGCATTCAATTTAGATACAGTTGTCTCATTTTAACTTTATAGGTGGATACTCGACACAAGACACCCCACCTCAGTGTGAGTATACATGATGAAGTCCTGCAAATAGTTACAGTGTGAAATGTTGTTATATTTTGGAAGCGTTATGGAAATCAGAAATCAAATAGCAATTATACTTGTATAGTTGTATACGTCGGGTCGAATATTAAAGGTCCAGGAGTGAGGCTTAAATTTACTAAACATCAAAGTATACATGTGTATTGCTAAAACCCTACGTTGACAATTAACATATCTAACGTTTCCAAATTTGTTCATGAACCTGTTTAAAACTTTATTCAAATTCCTATGGGGGTGGGGGGGGGGTAGAGGTGTGAATAGCTTGATAACTACAGTTAGGATAGAGACATGGTTGAAAAGGTCATAATATTTTGAGTTTGTGCATGAGTGCTTGTGCATATGCACCATTCATAGGTGCCGCAATAAATCTGCTATTGTAAAGATGAAATATAGGGGCAATGCAAATTAAAGGACTCTCTTAATGATGTTTTATGTCATGATATGCTTTTGTATTTTGACTGTTTTATTGGATCAACCTTAAACCATACCCTTTTATTTTTTACATTATACAGCTTTAGTTACAGATGTAAACAAGCTCACACAAGAAGAGATTGTTCGGTGCGGTAAAGATTTCAAGACATTATATCGCATGGAGATGTGTAAAATCAAGACTGATCCACTTGACTTTGATTCTTTGAAGGAGTTTGAAGACATTTACACAAACTTAGTACTGCTTCGAAACAAAATGGGAACCAAAGATAGAACACCCCTTGTGTATGATGACCTTCTTACAAAGCAAATAAATGGTGGATTCCCAAAACGTATTTTGGTAGAAGGTGAAGGAGGCGCGGGTAAAACAACGTTTTGTTCAAAGATTGCTTGGGACTGGGCAAATAACTATGAGGCATACAAACATTTTGACTGGGTTATAGTCATCCCAATGCGAGAAATTCAAAATTGCAAAACTGTTGGTGACATCGCAAAGACATACCTTTCAGATGGTAATATGGTTCAACCACATCAGATCGATGACTACATATTATCCGAACCGTCAAAAGTATTGATAATACTTGATGGGTTAGATGAGTACAGCAGGGAAATCTTCATGGATGAATCTGACTTCGGAAAAATTATAAGATCAGAGAAATTCAAAGAATGTATTATTCTCATCACATCACGACCCTGGAGAGCGAACCAGATCAAATCGCATCAAAGACTTTGTAAAATATACACCTTCATCGGTGTAGGGTTTAGTTTAGAAAATGTCTCGTCTTACATTAATAAATACTTTGTGGATGACAATATGGCAGGAGCAGATTTAATCAAGTTTATGGAAGATAACGACGTGATTAAAGAGAACATGGCCCCTTTTCCTATCTACGTAGCAATGCTCTGTATCTTGTGGCGGGAATCTACAAAAGAGAGGCGGGAAGTGATTCGTAAATTAAAGACATTTTCACAGTTGTTCCATCAGATTTTTGCATTTCTGAAAGAGCATTATATATCAAAGAGTTGCAACACCCTTACAGATATTCATAGCATGGAAACCGAAAGCGTCGACAAATTCCTGAAAGAAATTGGTAAAATTGCTTTTTCGGGACTTTTGGACAAGCGATTAACATTCAATGAGAATGATTTCAGCTTATGCAAAGAGGCTATGGACGTATGTAGTAAAATAGGCGCCCTTAGTCGAGAGAAGCGATTTGCTCGAAGAGTCGAAAGAGCAGGCACTAAGATTCAACCTGTAACATTTGATGTGTCCTTTCCTCACAAACTATTTCAAGAATACGTTGCTGCTTTATACCTGGCCTCACTTTATGAATCTAACTACGTAGAATACACCACTTCAATTAACAAAATATTGAAGGCCAATATGTATGAATTTAAGTACCTTCTATATTTCACTTCATCTCAAGGAAAACGTGTAGGATTAGATATCATAAACAATCTGGATTGTAAAGATGATTTTCTTGTGGATGTCGCATTTGAAGCCTATGACGCAGACTGTGGAAAGATTGTTGGAGAGAGAATTTTTAGAGAACAGAACCTATTGACAATCGACCATGGAATGTCTGCACACACAGTGTCTGGATATCTCTTCATCATGGAGCAACATTCTTTGGTCTGTGCTTTTTTAAAATTATCTATATTTTATTTATTTATTTTCTAGAAATATGCGGTGCAGTACACATAATGATATGATTTTGGTGTCATCAGAGGCATTTATCTATTAAAGCTAAAGCCCCCCAAACAAAAACTTAACATGACATCTATTATTTGAGTAGGATCCATAACTATTACATTTTTGGGGAAAATATTAGTTGGAAAATGTAATAGAAATGGGTAAAATAGATGTAATGATATAAAAAGAGAAGTGGAATGTGTAGAAGGATGAGAGAGAAGGGGGGAGAGGGGAGGGGGGGGGGGGGACTAAAATTGCAAGGAACAAAATGAGGTGAAATTAGGCCAGTTAGCAATATCGATTGTGTATAATATATATTAAACAAAGTAACGAGATCATCAAAAAATGAATACTTCAATTAAGTTTTATATGGACACTAGAAAAACAAATGGAAAATGTAATGCATTATACTTAATACAATATAAACATGAAACACAAACAATTATTTCATACAGGGTTTAAAACAACCTTTCCGTATACAAGTTTTTACATTTGTTTAAAGGTATCCATGGCTTTATAGCCTTTCAAAGAAAATTTCTGATATTTTCTGCCGGTATATCTAAAATATTTATAAAAACATCAGAGAACCGATTTCTGTAAACATTTCATTCAACATATATGCAGGCCTTCTAAAAAAAACATGTCTTTCAAAAAGCATTTCCCTTTGTTGCACAGTCGTCATGGAGCATTTCCTTGAATATATAGTTCCACTAGTAATAATGCAAGCTAAATTAAAGTGTTGTTTCAGGAATTTAACCATATGCTTATTTTTGACAAAAAAAGTAGTCATTCTTCAAAATTTGGTATTTCCTTAGTTTCTACTTAAGAACAACTCATTACAAGCAAACAAATTGAAAATGTCAAGAAAGCACGCACATCAATTTATTTTTCATTTACAGATTTGTACCACTCATCGGCAACTTTGCGTAATGATGTATTTGTTATACACTTCATTTATGTACATTCAAAATAAATCAATTGCAGAAAACACATGAAAGGAATATCTAAGAATACACAAATTTGGGAATCACTCATTCACTTCAATTAGTTTGAGTAACTTGTTTATCAATGAGATAATTTTTGTTACATTCCAGTAATTTGTTATCTCTCCATATTCAAAACTTTTCTTAACTTTATCTAGTCGATAGATCAATTAATATTTGTACATAATCACCTCAGCCATTTCCCTAAAGCTTTCCCTGAGCACATTGATATCTTTGTCAAAGGTATATTATTATCATTATGTTTCTACATTCTAATTCCATCCATTTTCCTTTTTCAGAAAACTTTGATACTAAGTGGAAGAAAATGTGGCCCGACTGTATCTGGTGACCTAGCAGACGCTCTTTCTTCACCAACTTCATTAACATCATTAACACTTTCAGGAACATTACATGACGACTTTTATAGGACCCTGTTAGACCATGTTTCTACATCAAAGGTAATGGTGTGAAGAATATAGGCTTACACGCGCATAATGAATTATAGAGAGAAAATATTTCCAAAGCGCTATTAACAGAAATGTTGGAAAAACAACTCTGTATAAAGACTACACCCAATTCAATCTAAAAGATATTTAGTAAGATGATATAGATATAAAATGGATTGGTGGGGATAATTAACCCATTCTATTTGGTGATTTGGAAATTATTTAAAATCCTCCGATACGCAAACTGGGTATTTGCTTTACTCTTCAATATTCATGTATTCCTACCACAACAGTACTATAACAGTTTTCAATTAAAGACATTAGACACCTGTGTTTTTTTAGCTTGGAATGAAGGGAAGAATGTAGGAACTATTTTTATTTAAAACTTGTTAATAACTGACACTTCAATTTCATTCATATTGTGTTTATTATCAAGACAAAGAAATCAGTTCTTTTATAGTAAATTTCATTCTTTGAAAAGGTCATCTCCATTTTCTTTTTTGAAGTAAGAGTCATTAATTTATTCACGTTTTCCCTCACATTAATCATTACAATGGAAATGAACAGATTAAATCCATATTTGTGTTTATTGTGTATATTTATAATGTTAATATTTTTCTTACAAAGATAGGAGAATCTATCAATGCAGTCCAGGAGCTCCATATAGATGATAGGTTCATCGATGGCCTACGTAAATTTGATACAACCGTCAAAGTCCTATTCCCCAGGCTGAAACAACTGACTTTTACCACTCTTCAAACTGTCTCCCCGGGGGTTGTTGAATGGTTGGCACATTCCAGCCTAGCAGTGTTGTCTATTGAGCATCTCCCTCCTGAGGAAGAAGAAGAAGAAGAAGTAGGAGAAGTAATAGAAGGAAGACAATTAGTTCCTCTCATTGGAGATCCTGCTTCACTGGGACAACTCTTCTCTAGTTCATTCCCACAACTCACCTGTCTGACCTTCCGAGAGCTAGTAATGGGCAACATACGCAGTGAAGCAATACTACATAATCTAAAGAACCACCTGCATTTGAAATCAATAAGGTACGTTTATCAGGGCCATGTTTGCAGAAATTGTTTCCAATGATAGTAATGATGATGATAGTAATAATAATAATAATAATAATAGTGATGATAATTATAATAATAACATTAATGGTAATAATAACAAAAATATATGTATTGACAATTTTCAAAAATAGTAATTGAATGGTTTCAATTTCCAACAGCAATACAAATTATCGGTATGACAATGACTGACTGACTTCTTTTGTTCTGTGGTAATAACATACATAAAATGAGCTGTAAAGGGTACATGAGCATGTGTCTACATCAATAACCCACTTCTTGTGATGGCCAAAATTAAATTGAGTGAATCTTTGCGCAGCACCAAACGTACAACCATTCGGTACAAGGGTTTGAAAATCAGACTATTTAATTGAACGACCGCGATCGCTAAATTAGATTTGACAACCAACGGTCGTTATTTTCAAGCCCTCTTGTTTTGAGGGAAGTTCTAAACTAGTATAATCTTTCAAATGGCTTTGGAATTTAACCTTTTTTTTTATGCCTGCAAATGGGACATAGTTCCTTTAATTCCTATAAAAAGTCAGTGATTCAAAATGTTTAAATATGTACCTCCATGGAAACATGTTTTGTTTAGTATCATCAGCTGTTTTACGGATGACGAATTGGACCCCCTGGCTGAACAAATAAATACTGAGAACAGAATGATAATAACACTTCAACATGACACGGTAAAGTTCCTTTAATTCCTATAAAAAGTCAGTGATTCAAAATGTTTAAATATGTACCTTCCATGGACACATATTTTGTATAGTATCATCAGTTGTTATACGGATGATCAATTTGACCCCCTTGCTGAACAAATAACTACTGAGAACAGAATGAAAATAACACTTCACACTGTAAACGTCTTTGTCATATCGACTACGTTGGTCCTCAAGAAGTTTTAAAAGTGAAAAGTATGACTTTTTTTTCTTTGCCTCATCAGAGGATGTAATGATATTATATACATGGTTACATTCAAAGATACAATACTACACATCAAATTTACATAATCACAAAAACATCATTATTATCATAACAAAGAATTGAAATTAAGTTCTGCTTTGCAAAGCAATTGAATCATAATTAACATACAAATTATACTGATGCTTTTGTTTCCCTCTCTTTTTTTCTTTTCTTAAATAACACCTAACAGTTCTTTTGGTAAAAGCTTTCTGGTCATATTTATGTTTGATTTACTTTCCAATCTTGTTATAATTTCTCTGTGGAAAATTTGTTTAGAAGCAACTTTTCTGTTGTCTATCCCAGTTATATTTCGATTAACAATCAATTCATGAATGGTCCAAAATGCTATTGTAACGAATAAAGTACAATGACTTTCACAATCTTTTTTAAGCAGGTGTTGGATACTGAACGTCAGTATCTTTACATTGTATATATATGCCTCGTAATATTTCTTTCAAATGTTTAATGAAGGGCTCAATTAGTTTGCATTCCATAATTGCGTGATTTATATCCTCTTTTATATTACATTTTTGACATACATCGTCATTGGATATTCCCCATTTGAAATTCTTAATGGCAATAGATTATACAGTAATTTTAAGTTAAACTCTCGTAATTTGCTTTCTCTAATTTGTTCAAGATTACGCTTGAATACCGTAGACCAATCAATATCTACATTAAGTTTTTTTCCCCAATATAGGCAACATGTGTTAGTTAATACAGTTCTCGAAAGAATGAGTTTATAGAAACGATTGCTACTTATATCATTATTTTACTTTATTTGCAACCAACAGATAAGGAACTTTGTTTTCATTTTCTTGTCTAGTATAACCATGCATACATTCTTCTTTTAAACTATTGACCCATACAGGTGGTATCGCTCCTTTAAGTCTTGCATAGTCAAACATTGCATTGCATTCTCGTTTGGAATGCACCTGCGATTTAATATATTCTGTTGACCGAAAGCCATCTCTCTTAAAAAGGTCTCCTAAAAGTACTAGACCACTGTCGTACCAGCCTTTATAAAAGAGCGATGGATTATCATACACCACATGTTTGTTGTGCCAAATAATCTGATCTGAAACTTCACCGGTTCATTTATAGATATACAAACATCTTTCACTGTAGTGCAGTATCTAATCATTTCCCATGTCTTTAAGATTTCTACGAAAAATTACGGAATTTTCTTTTGAACTAGAATATCATTAAGTGTGGTTATATTATAAGAGCAGTTCAACAGTAAATTGATGCCTCCCAATAAGTTGAACCAATAAGAAAACAATGTTTTACTCTCTTTGTAAAATCTACCCAACCATTTCAGTCGGAAGCTGAACAATTGCCTTTGTATGTCAAAAAAATGTTATACCATCTTTACTGTAGTCTTCCATATTCGAGAAACCCTTTTGATTTTCTTCTGTTTTCCCACTCCAAATAAATTTGAATATAATGCCTTCTATCATCTTCAAAAAGTTTGGAGGGATGGAATCAACCATGATCAAGTGAGTAACTTGGCTAAGTGCTAGACTTTTCAGTACCGTGACTCTTCCAAAAATAGTTAAGCTACTTTTTGTCCAGCTATCAAGAATTTTCATCAATCTGATCAACTTCTGCTCCCAGTCCATCTTTAGAGCTTCATTATTATTAAAATATATATAATGACTTAAATAACTTGTAGGCTTGTGGATCCATTTCAGATCATGTTTCTCTAAATTCCAACTTCTACCAGTGTCTCCTAACCATATCATGACTGTCTTTTCTTTCTTTATTTTTGGACCTGCTACATCGCCAAACTGATTCAGTTCATATAAAATTCCCTTTAATGAAGTTTCATCAGGAACAAAAAATAATGTATCGTCGGCATATTGCAACAACTTTAGGATAAAGTCATACCCGACCATTTTTATTGGCTTAATATT
The DNA here is from genome assembly GCA_035222895.1 of Strongylocentrotus droebachiensis. Classification (NCBI taxonomy): domain Eukaryota; kingdom Metazoa; phylum Echinodermata; class Echinoidea; order Camarodonta; family Strongylocentrotidae; genus Strongylocentrotus; species Strongylocentrotus droebachiensis. The sequence continues at coordinate 109,812 of JAVYIG010004687.1, read as the reverse complement.
ATTATTTTTCAGTTCTCACTTTTTTTGCCATGGAATCGGCAGCTAAGATAAACAGCAGTGCTGACAATGGACATTCTTGTTGTTTGCCTCTTTCAACATCAAAACTTTTGGAACTCCAACCATTAACCAATGCCGAACTTGAAATATTTGTATATAGGACAGAGATCCATTTGCGAAATGACTCACCAAAATCAAACTTTTCTAAACATGAGTTAACAAATTGTATACCTAAGACATCGAATGCTTTAGAATACTCTGCTAGCATAATTGCTCCAGTTTGACCATTTTTAGTAAAATATTCAATGATATCTTTTGTCAATCTTGCATTAGTGGCTGCCAGACGACCTTTTATATAACCTGTCTGAATTCCATGTACAATCTCTCTAATGACTTTATGTACCCTTGCAGCTAGAACCGCTGCCATCATTTTATAGTCGTAATTAAGCAAAGTGATTGGTCTCCAGTTTTTTAAATCGTGAGAATCACCTTTCTTAAACAACAATGTAATGAAACCTTTCTGTTGTTTTGTCGACATCATTCCTGTTACATAAAGCAGGGCTCCCACTTAGAAAATTTTGAACATGTTCAACATTTTGGAACTGCTCGCGACTTCGAGGGGAGTCGTGGAATGTTGTAAAGAGTTACGCTAAGCCATACCAAATTGTTGCGAGTTATCCCGAGTTACAAGAAGAGCTGTTCGCAAGTTATTGCGATCGAGTGCCTCTTTGAGGCAACTCACCACAACTCGCCATAAATCGCCAATACAACTCGGCTAAGTGGGAGCCCTGCTTTACACTCATTAATTCAAAGCTTCAACAACCAATGTTTTTTTATCTGAGACCAAAACACATGATAGAATTCAATAGAGATTCCGTCTGATCCCGGTGTCTTATTTTTCTGTACTGCAAATATGATACTAAACAGGAAGTTCACCCTGATATTCAGCTGGTTTTTATAAAAGCAGGTAATGGAGAGAAACAAGTAAGTGAATGTTTATGCAAAATCTGATAACCAAAAATAGAATTATTGGTTATTTTGAGATGTATAATCAATTAAACACAAATTGACAACGCTATGAAGGTTCTTGCGAGGTCCTCTCCAGTTTGCTCTGTACTTAAAACAATACCACACATGTCCCCTACCTATACTAATTGCACATATATGTTTCTAGACATGCCTGTATGAAAAGAAATTGAAATTGAACATTTCTTGTATATCGCAAAAGGAAGGACATCAAGTTTACACGTATCAAATATCAAGTATCATTCATGTCCGATTCTAAACACAAAATTAAAAGCATATATAAAAAATGGTCAGAAACCTTTCATTGTCATAAGCCGAATTATTTGGAAGTTAATGATTAGTGTGTCATAGAAATCCCATTAAACCTTGCCCTACTTCAGTTTCCATATACAACATGCTCGGTTGTATTTGGTCATATTTCCAAAATATTGCTAATACCTAGTTCTTTGTGTTCACTATGCGGGCGATGTCATGGTATGCCCTTCAGGTTTTTAGAATCTCTTCTTTTCAACAGGCACAAAGGACATTATATTTTGACCTCAGTGATGGACCATTAACAATGGATATGATAGATGCACTTTGCCATCGAACGTGTGTCCTTCGGTTGTGGGGGTTTGTGGAAGGCGTAAGGATTGTAGGTGACGAATGTTTTCCAGACCTTCATAGCCGAGAGGTGGATTCAAAGGTGAGTGAAGCAGCGAAGCAGCTTTCCTTCATTTATACCCCATCACCCCCCCTTCAGAATCCTGGATCATCTCCTGTGATTATGTGATTGCATTAATAAGGGTTTTTCACTATTTTCCTCATATACTGCTTCCTAAATTATGAACGTCCTTTGCTCCTCTTCCTTTCCCGTATGATTATGTATGTGATTTCTTACTGTGTGTTTGTGCGGGGGCAATTGCAGTGGTATTCTGATATAATTCCTTTTTCATTAATTGTATTTTCTCATGTAAACTGACATGTATTCTAAAGCCTGTGAATCAGTTTGTGAATCTTATCTCTTTTTTTTGTTATTTCAACAGCCTGAGATGTCAAAATCACACATTGAATAAACCATTACAAAACAAAACATGTCAGTCAGAAATATCTTAATATATTAGGAATACAAAATAAAGTCAAAGAAACACTTTTTCTTCATGAAAAGAATACATATGAGAACGCACACATGTAAATGTAGTGATATGACTACAGGTGTTGTACACATATGCAAATATGCACATACATGTACATGTGTCCAGCGATTTCTTAAGTGTGTGTATGCAAATATGCACATATCCACTGCAACTTGTGGAAACCATGACTTAAACAATGGTAAACACTTCAATGAGCAAGCATGGGCAATTGGGCATGAACATATAAATACATGTACATGTAGTGTATGCAGATAAGTTATGCTGGTCATGTTGATAAAGAGACACATGTGTGGGCTCTGAGAAAGGAGGTACTAGCCCAGATAGCAAAATATCTGGGGCCCATCTGGGTTTTGTATGGGCTTACTGAAACCCACGTGGCCCATACAAAAACCAAATACCAGATGGGCCTTCCCACCCAGAACCCACACATATGGGCCCCATGTGGGCCCCATGTGGGTTTTTGTTGGTGAAAATCACACGTCGAACATCGGCTGGGCCCAGCTAAAAACCAGATGTATACCAGTTGGGCCTTCCCACCAAGAACCCACAAGTACCAACACATATGGGCCCCATATGGGCCCCATGTGGGTTTTTGGTGGTGATAATTGCACGTCGAAGATTGTCTTCACCCAGCTGAAAACCAGACGTATACCAGATGGGCCTTCCCACCAAGAACCCACAGGTATACGGAACCCACGTGGCCCATATAAAAACCAGATGTATACCAGATGGGCCTTCCCATCCAGAACCCACAAGTACCAACACATCATAGGCCCCATATGGGCCCCATGTGGGTTTTTGGTGGTGATAATCGCACGTCGAAGATTGTCTTCACCCAGCTGAAAACCAGATGTTTACCAGATGGGCCTTCCCATCCAGAACCCACAAGTACCAACACATATAGGCCCCATATGGGCTCCATGTGGGTCTTTTGGTGGTGAAAGTTGCACATCGAGCATCGGCCGGGCCCAGCTAAAAACCAGATGTATACCAGATGGGCCTTCCCACCCAAAACCCACAAATATATCCCATCATTTGCATAATGAGTATGGGGTGCGTGCACATCTATGTTTTTTTACAATAATCTAAATTTACAGGATATTTCCTAATTACTGATGATTTAGTTATTTGCAATCTGGGGCCCTTCTATAACCCGGGTGCAGATTGCTGGGCCCCACATGGGGCCTATCTGGGACCCATCTGGGCCAAATGGGCCAAGTGGGCCATATATGGGCTGGCCCATCTGGGCCAAGTGGGCCAGCCCAGTTGTAACCAGATAAAACCCAGATGGGCCCCACAACATTTTGCTATCTGGGAGGGACTTTTAGATTTGCACGTCGACAGCTTTGACTGCAACGTGTGACGTCATTTTCAGGCACTGCGCATGCGTCACGTCGTCTCAGTCGGCGATCGAGAATGCGTCAACCTTGATTTTCCTAAATCTAGTACATAGATCTACATATACATATTTATATTTATATAGCGCCTTTACATAAACATGCACAAGGTACTAGTATGCCGCGTGCGCATAAAATATACAGTTCCTCAGGTAGGCAAAGGAACATCCCTTCCCTGCTATTATGTAAAAAATGTGTGGAACAGGTGTCGCATGCATATTCACCTGCTCTACCCATTTTTACATAATAGCATTGAAGGGATGTTCTTTGGTTGAGGGTAGAATGAGGAACTGTATATTTTGTCCTTTTTCTTTGATCATCATAACTTCCTGCATGCATGTATATCGTCGAGTGCAATCAAAAAATTGTTAATTGTAGTCAACATGGGCAGTTGAGTACGTTGACACACATGATCAGTCGGCGTTCGTCGTGTTCTCGTCCACTCAATCTAAAAGTCCCTACTGATAGAGAGAAGACTCCATGTTGGATTTAAGGTGTGTCCCTTGCACGACCTACACTGTACAGTTCATGGATATTGAGAGAGACAGAAAAGAGTTGTTTAAGTCTGAACCGATAAAGATGGAACCAAGTGGAATCCTTGAAATTGAATCATGCGTCCTTATTGCTTGGCTCGTTACATAAACAAACATATAATTTTCCTTCAAAATAATTATAAATACCTGCCAAGTTTACAAAATACTGTAATGCCCTCTACATTTCTATCAATTTGTTCAAAGTTAAACATTCAAGTATTACAAAACATTGATGCTGATTTAAAAACCAAAATACTAAAAGGGCGAGATTATTTATAAACAGAAAAAGAAATGTCGATCAAAGAAATTTCACCTAGATGTGGAAGTGGTATGTGGTATTCTTGTAAATACTACAACCTGAATGCACTAATGTACAGTTTTGTATAACAAGAAGTGTTACAAGCACACTTCTGCTGACACTCTGGATTTACAAAAACGTTTGCATGTTGTTACACAACTATAACTTTGTCGAGAGTTAATGAATACTTTAATAAAATCAGTTTGAAAATTGTGACATTTAAAAGACGTTTACATGTTATTAGACATGAACATAACTACTGTATAACTTTATCATGAAGTTATAATTTCAGTAATAATGAATGTGGAAAAAAAACTCTGACATTTAAACTCCTGCTTACACTGTGAAATGTATACAACCGTTAAGTTTAAATGAACATAAATAAACACAAATTACATTACTAATCACGAAGTATATGATTACCATAATGATAAAAACAGCCTGAAAACTGTCAATAAACTCCTGCTGACACTCTGAACATTAAAGTGTGTAATTTAACAAGACTTTGACATGTAATTACACATGGACATAATCACAAGATCCATGTTATCATGAATTAAAAATCACAGCAACAATAACAATCTTTCATCACCCTCAAACACTGAATAAAAAGTTATTATGATTCACAGTTCATATAAACCCATATAAACATTCACCATCAGCATCGTCTTGTGTGCTGTGGTCGGACTGGCGTAGGGTAGCGTACTAATGCGTAGGCATGGCGTACAGTAGCGTAGGGTTGCGTAGACTTGCGTACTTTATGCGTACTTTCTGCGTATAGTGTCTACGCCGAAGGTACGCAAACAAATTAAACATGCTTAATTGTTTGCGTCCATCTCGCGTACCCATTTTCGTCCCTCGGCGTACAGTTGCGTTGGCCGGCGTAGGGATGCGCACGCTCGACGTAGTCGTTAAGCAACACTACGCAACTCTACATAAGGCCCGGTGTAGAAGCCCCTTAAGGGAGCTCCAGAGCTGCACCCATTATAAGCTTTGTTGTTTGTTGGCTTCCTTTTTTGTCATTACCTTTGTTGTTGAACATATATTTTGTACATATTTGTTAATTAATTTAAATGATTTAGACATAAATTTTAACTGAATTGAATTTAATTTAATTTGCTTGAAAACAATTGAAATGAATTTGATATTTGTATTTCCACAGATTCAAACGTTAACTATTACACGCTTGCATTTACATGATGACCAATCAGCATCCTACTGTCTGTGGAAGTTTGTCAGTCTCCTGCCTCATCTTACAGACCTGGAGATTGTCTCATGTTTCCTTCATGATGATTTCTACAAAGAGATCGCTGATCGAGCTTCTTTATCTCAGGTGAAAATGTATTTTTGTTTAAGTTGAAGAAAAACACAAGATGCATACCGGTAAAACTTTTTTTCCGTCTGTTTGGAGAAGTGTACGAGGCAGGGGCGTAAATCCGTACCGAGGAGTGGGGGGGGGGGGATGATCGGCGATAGCCATCACATACTAACACGAGCACACCCACACTAATTTACGCGCGCGCGCGATCGCGCACGCACGCACACACACAACACACACACACACACACACACAAACACGCAAACACACACGCAAACGAACGAACAACAAACACATGTACATAAATTTACACATGCGTACTTGCATGCACGCACATGCCAAATTTGACAACCATAAAGTAAAAGAATTGGACATATTTCGACAGCTGAATGATATATAATGGTCAGGGGCGTCGCTAGACCTTTTTTAGTCTGAGGGGGGGGGGGGGGGGGGGAGGGGGTGTAGAGGCCAACGATTATCGACAAAACTAGCCCCAATTACCGACAAAATTAAATGTCCCAATATTTACAAATTTAACCCTTAATACCCGGGGCCTAAGGCTAAATTTTTTTGTCTACGTACTATCTATAGTACTTGCGTAAGCGCAAATTGTCATTTTCCTCGACGACATAAATATATGAATTATTTCGTACTTAGTCAGCATCATAGCTATATATTTTAATGCAGGCGCGGAGCTAGGATCTCATTTTAGGGAGGGGCGGTATATAGTGAGCAGGCGAATCACTCAAAGAGCCTATTAGCTTAGACGTTTCCTTAAATTATTAGGAAAAGAAGACGATTTATTGTACCGTTCTCGACTGTTAACCCTTGTCTGAATGAATTCCCCCCCCCCTCCTGCGCGAAGCGCGAAAGCTTTGGCGTTTCATTAAATCATTATAAAAAGAAGACGATTTGCTGTACCGTTCTCGACAGTTAATCCTTGTCTGAATTCAGTTTCCCCCGGACTCCCCCCCCCCCTCCCGCGCGGAACTCTTAATAAGCGCTATTTATCTGAATTCAGTTTCCCCCTCTCGCGCGAAGCGCGGAAGCCTTGTCGTTTCCTTAAATTATTATAGAAGGCAGACGATTGGGTTTTCTGTTCTCGACTCTTAATTCTCGTCTGAATTCAGTTTCCCCTTCACGCGCGAAAAGCTTAGACGTTTGATTTAATTATTATAGAAAGAAGATGATTCGTTGCACCGTTTTCGACTCTTAATAAGCCCTATTTAATTTTAATTCAGTTTCCGCCTCTCGCGCAAAGCGCGCAATCCTTGACGTTTCCTAAAATTATTAGAGAAAGCAAATGATTAGGTGTACTGTTCTCGACTCTTAATTCTCGTCTGAATTAGGTTTCCCCTTCCCGCGCGAAAAGCTTAGACGTTTGATGTAAGTATTATAGAAATAAGATGATTCGTTGCACCGTTTTCGACTCTTAATAAGCCCTATTTATCTGAATTCAGTTTCCCCCTCTCGCGCGAAGCGCGGAAGCCTTGACGTTTCCTTAAATTATTAGAGAAAGCAGACGATTGGGTGTACTGTTTTCGACCCCTAATTCTCGTCTGAATTCAGTTTCCCCTTCCCGCGCGAAGCGCGAAAAGCTTAGACGTTTGATTTAATTATTATAGAAAGAAGACGATTCGTTGCACCGTTTTCAACTCTTAATAAGCCCTATTTATCTGAATTCAGTTTCCCCCTCTCGCGCGAAGCGCGGAAGCTTTGACGTTTCCTTAAATTACTAGAGAAAGCAGACGATTCGATGTACCGTTTTCGACTCTTAAAGGTACTATGTCCCATTTGCGGGCCAAAAAAATGAAAAAGTTAAATTCCAACTGCATTTGAAAGATAATACTAATTTAGAACTTCCCTAAAAAAGGTGGGGCTTGAAAATGTCTTCAAGTGGGTAAATAACGACTATTAGTTGTCAAATCGACTTTAGGGCTATAGAGCCCAAAAGTAATAGTCTTGATTTTCAGACAATTGTACCGAATGGTCATACGTTTTATGCTGCGCAAAGATTCAATCAGTTTAATCTTGGCCATCTCAAGAAGTGGGTTATTGATGTAGACAAATGCTCATGTACCCTTTACAACTCTTTTCATGTATGTTATTACCAAAGAAGAAAACAGGCCAGTCAGTCACTCAATAGTGTCTGACAGTGAAGTCTAGCAAGTAAACGGGTTTCCTTGCATAATTTGAATATGAGGACACTGCTAACGTTTAAATTTCACAGATAGGACATACATGACATATTCATAATTCCTGCAAAGTTCTACAGAATTTGAGGTTGGCTGCAAAAGAGACATAGTACCTTTAATATGCGCTATTTATCTGAATTCAGTTTCCCCCTCTCGCGCGAAGCGCGGAAGCCTTGACGTTTCCTTAAATTATTAGAGGAAGCAGACGATTGGGTGTACTGTTCCCGACTCTTAATCCTTGTCTGAATTTAGTTTCCCCCTTCCCGCGCGAAGCGCGAAAAGCTTAGACGTTTGATTTAATTATTATAGCAAGAAGACCATTCGTTGCACCGTTTTCGACTCTCATTAAGCCCTATTTATCTGAATTTAATTCAATTAATTCAATATAAACAACAAATAAATTCATTCATAGACCTACACAAACATCACATGCATTGCAGCCCTTAAATATCATCCCCTCGTCCCTTAAGTTTTTTGAAACAATCACATTTTTATGCCTCCGCCACTGAAGGTGGTGCCGGAGGCATCATGTTTTCGGTTTGTCCGTCCGTACGTCCGTACCGTCCGTACGTCCGTCCCGTTTGACCGTTATCACAATATCTCAAGAACCATTTAAGATTTAAACTTAAGACTCGGGAATAGTATTTATCACCATAGGAAGACGATCTGATTAGATTTTGGAGTACGTAGGTCAAAGGTCACAGGTCACAGAGGTCAACTTATGAAATTCCTTGTATTGAGTTTGTTAGCGCGATATCTCAAGAACCATTTGAGATTTAAACTTCAAACTTAAGGATAGTATGTATCACCATAGGAAGACGATCTGATTAGATTTTGGAGCACGTATGTCAAAGGTCAAGGGTCACAGAGGTCAACTTAGAAATTCCATACATTGAGATTGTTATCATGATATCTCAAGAACCACTGGAGATTTAAACTTTAAACTTAGTGATAGTGTGTATCACTATAGGAAAACAATCTGATTACATTTTGGAGCACGTAGGTCAAAGGTCAAGGGTCATAGAGGTCAACTTATGAAATTCCATACATTGAGATTGTTATCATGATATCTCAAGAACCACTGGAGATGTAAAAACTTCAAACTTAAGGATAGTATGTATCACCATAGGAAGACGATCTGATTAGATTTTGGAGCACGTAGGTCAACGGTCAAGGGTCACAGAGGTCAACTTATGAAATTCCATACATTGAGATCGTTATCGCGATATCTCAAGAACCACTGGAGAATTTTCACTTCAAACTTAATGATAGTATGTATCACCATATCATAATATCTCAAGAACCACTGGAGATTTAAACTTCAAACTTAATGATAGTGTGTATCACCATAGGAAGACAATCTGATTAGATTTTGGAGCACGTAGGTCAAAGGTCAAGGGTCACAGAGGTCAACTTATGAAATTCCATACATTGACATTGTTATCATGATATCTCAAGAACCACTGGAGATTTAAACTCCAAACTTGTTTAAATTGCTCTATGGCGGAGGCATCATTTTCGACTGCGCGCAGTCAAAATTCCATCTAGTTTTCTTCTTCTTTTTTTTTTTCTCTTTTTTTTGTGTAATATCAGGGGGGGGGGTGTTTGTACAGGCCATCCCCCCTACTTCAAGCCAGGGGGGATGCAGCCCCCCCCCCCCCATCCCCCGGGATTTACGCCCCTGGTACGAGGTACCACTCAGTTACAGACTGAAGGGTTTCCACTTTCTTTTATTCACATTTCCGTCTGCATGACTTGCCGGTGTACACCATATTTGATTGTATTTCCACAGATTCACACATTGAAAGTTGAACACTTGAAATAATCATCTTGGGATATAGCACTGATTTGTATGCCTCTGTTATGAAGTAGCCGGAGGCATTATGTTTTCGGGTTGTCTGTCCGTACGTACGTACGTTCCGTCCGTACGTCCCGTTCTCGTGATCGCGTTATCTCAAGAACCGACTGATGGATTCTTACCAAACTTTGGGCATGTATGTAACTTGCAGAGCCAATTAATTGATTAGATTTGGGGGTCACGAGGTCATAAGTCAAAGGTCACAGGGCTCATTATGTATACACAAATAGCTTGTGATCACATTATCATTAGAATCGATGGATGGATTACCATCAAACTCAAGACATGTACATGTATGTATCTTGCAGATCGAGCCAATAAACTGAGTAGATTTGGGGATCATGAGGTCAAAGATCAAAGGGTCATACATGATTATGAGAAACAGCTTGTAATCACGATATTCTGAGAACCTAATGATAGATTACAATCGAACTCGAATTTGATTTTTTTTTTCTTCTGTTTTGGTTTGTAAAATTTCCTTATGACGCAGGCATCATTTTCGACTGCGCGCAGTCGAAGTTCCATCTAGTTATATATTTTTTCATCATGGGTATATAATTTTGTATGGAAAATAAAATTTACCAACCTACAGATTAGTGAGCGCTTTGCTCATCAGATCCCCCCCCCCCCCTCTTCAGAATCCCGGATCATCTCCTGTGAATGTGTGATTGCTTTGATAATGATTTTTGTAGGGGTTTTCACTATTTTCCTCATTTACTGCTTCATAAATTATCAACAACCTTTGCTCCTCCTCTTTCCCGAATGATTGTATAAGTGAGTTATAACTGTGTGTTTGGTGCTTGTGCATTTGCAGTGATATTTTGATATATTTCCTTTTATCATTACTTATATTTTCTCATGTAAACTGACTGTGACATGCAGTCTAAGAAGGCTGCACCCTTTAGAAGCTTTGTATTTTGTTGGCCTCTTTCTTTTGTCATTACCTTTGAAGGTGACTGGTGAGCATAACATATATTTTCTATTTGTAAATGATTCGTAGGATTTAGAAACAAACTAGAATTTAATTGAATTGAATGGTATATTTGTATTTCCACAGATACACACGTTACGTATCAGAGGGATGTCATTAGATGCTAACCATTCAGCATCCTACTGTCTGGGGAAGTTTCTCAGTTTCCTGCCTCATCTGGCACACCTGATGATTAAGTCATGTTCCTTTCATGATGATTTCTACAAAGAGATTGCTGATCGAGCTGGTTCATCTCTGGTAAAAAAAAATAAAAAATTAAGGGGCAGATAAAAAGAGATGGGAAACTTTTCTTTGTTAAAGCCTGAGGTTGCGGGATAGGAATAAGAATAAATTGGAGTAAATATAATATACTTTTCCATGAGAATAACATTTCAAAAAATGTCTTTACTACAATTACCACTGGTATCTTGAGGCCTATTTACGTGTTATTTTTCTTACCTTATTTTGTATATATTTGAGAGGGCTGTACAAAGTGCCAACCGTTTAGAGACTGAAGGTTTTCACTAACTGTCATCAAAATTACCTTCTTCGTGACTTGCCGGCGTATGCCGTATTCGATTGTATTTCTACTGATTCACAAGTTGAAGTTTGACTACTTGAAATTATTATTATTACTCCACCAAAATATAAGTGGAAAAAGATAGGATAACGCCATAATCCTTTGGATTCGTGTCCTTGAACACATAGCACTCAGTTGAAACAAAACAATCAAACAGAAGGTAATAAATTGCTAAATCATAAACTATTAGAAAATGTATATGGTGTAAACGATAATCCGGATTACCCTTAAATATCTCAGGCATGTTGATGTGTTATTCTTTTTACTTTGTTTTTTGTGTTCGTTTGTTTATTTTCAGGGGGGGGGGGGGGGGAGCTGTACCAGGCCTAATAACTACCCCCCCCCCCCAAAAAAAAAAAAAAAAAAAAAAAAAAAAAAAAATCTTACTCAAAAGGGGGGAATGTTGTTGGATGTTTTTTGTTTACTCAAGGGGGGAGGGGGGCAGGTTGAGGGGAAAAAAATCCCTATCACCCTGCTGCACTGCAGAGTTAAGGGACTGAAGGGTTAATTCCATTATCTTTTGTTCAAATTCCCTGCTTCACGACTTGCTAGCGTCCACCGTATTTTCTTTATAGTTCCACAGATTTCAAAGTTGAAGGATGAATACTTGAAATTATTTTTATTACTCTAAACAAGTAGGGGAAAAAACAAAAGACTTACTCTCTTTAAATACATGATGACCAATCAGGATCATTGTCTCCGGAATAGAGCACTGAATATATAAATATCTTTTCATAATGTGGGTATATATATATATATACATGTTATATAGAAAATAAAACCAACCAACCGACCGATTAGTGAGTGCATTGCTCATCGGAATATTCCACCCCCCCTTAGAATCCTTGGATCGTCTCCTGTGATTATGTGATTGCTTTAAAGGAACAATCCCGCCAGTGTAGTTAGTGTAGTTATCGCTGCTCTAGTCATCGCCATCTTGGTTCCGAAGATCGACTTCTAGTTTGTATACAGCATACAGTTCGAGGAGGGGGTGGGGATGGGGGGGGGGGGGGGGCGTCCGGCCGACCGGGCTTGCATTTTTGCCAGCTCGCGCTGAGTGAGCTCGATCGAATCACCAGCGCAGCCGGCCGTACCCATGCAGCGCCGTACACAGCTCAGGTAGACATGTCATGCGTGCAGCTTCCGCCGTATCACATGTCGCGCCCGGTCTAGTTTACAGCCGAACTGCGATTGGTATTCGTTCGGTACATGTATGCAATAGTCGCTATTGTTCGGGATTTCAGAACATGTCATCTCCATAAGAGCCGTATTCTGTTGGTGTCAATAGGGCGCTTTAGCAACGAGACGGAAAGCACAGGAGACGGAGTGTTTAACCAACTGTGACGGGTCTCGCACTCTTGTTACCGTCGTGATATTTAAGCGCTTTCGCTGTCTGCCAAAGGCGACGGGGACGCAAAGCCGTATCCAATTCCCGCGCTGAACTGCACGCCTGCTGCCTTTTGGTGCTAGTGCTCTAGGGCCTTGAGGCTTGGCCGGAGCGCCGGGGCAATGGACCCGGCGGTGGGCTGTAGTGCACAGCGTGCAGGCACGTCATGCATAACGATGAAAAAGGCCCCCCAAAGTAGGCCTAAACGGCCAAACCATCAATTTATTGTAGATTGGGGTATAGAATAAGCTACTTATTGAACAGACATTGGAATCACTAGTAGATTCCCTGTTTTTATCTTCAGTAGTCATGGTAGTGCCCTGCATTGTTAGATCTAGATCAAAATTATTTGTCAGCTCCTCTCTCTTATGTCGTGTTTAGGGAACGAACGCTATGTTGGCCGAGTACCGTTCCGAAAATCGACGGGACGGAGAGATTTCAGATTCGCGCATGCGCAGTTCGTTTTTTCGCTCGCGTTACCGTCTCCTGTGCGTACCGTCTCGTTACTAAAGCGCCCTAATACTAGGCAGCTATCACCGTCCGCCAGCGCGTACGTATTTTGAACGCCCTTTAGAATACGGGGATTGTGCGTCTTTAATAAAGAGTGACTGTGTTTCCACTATTTTCCTCAATTACTGCTTCAAAAATGAACAACGAACTATTTGCTCCTCCCTTTTTCCGAGTGAACATGTTTTTTTTCTAACTGTGTGTTTGGTGTGTGTGCAATTGCAGTGGTATTTTGATATAATTTTTGATGTATTAATTGTATTTTCTCATGTAAACTGGAATGCATTCTTAGGGAGCTGCACCCATTATAAGCTTTGTTGATGGCTTCCTTTTCTTTGCCATTACCGTTGTTGTTGACATATATTTTGTTACATATTTGTTAATTAATTTTAATGATTTAGAAATATATTTGAATTGAACTGAATCGATTTGAATTAAGTTTAATTGATTTAAATTGGTTTGAATCGAATTGAATATTTGTATTTCCACAGATCTACAAGTTAGATATTACAAGGTTGGAATTGCATGATAACCAATCAGCATCCTGTTGTCTGGGGAAGTTTCTCAGTTTCCTGCCTCATCTGGCACACCTGATGATTAAGTCATGTTCCTTTCATGATGATTTCTACAAAGAGATTGCTGATCGAGCTTCTTCATCTCGGGTAAAAGTTTTTTTGTTTTAAGTTGAAGAAAAAGAAAAGATGCATAATACTTTTTTGTGTCTGTTTTAAGAAGTGTACGAGGTATCACTCAGTTACAGACTGATGGTTTTGCACCATCTTTTATTTTCATTTCCTACATCACTTGCATGGGTACACCTCATTTGATTGTATTTCCACAGATTCACACATTTAAAGTTGAACACTTCAAATAATTATGATATCTCTACTAAAAAATGAAAAGAAGACAGTCTGCCTCTAGATAAACAGGGTGACAAATCAGCAACCTGCTATGTGGAGAAGGTACTCTGTTCCCAGAATAGAGCAATTAATCCAGCCGTATATTTTATAACCAATTTTTTATAGTTTTCTGTGTCCACTATGTGGAAATTAAAACCAATTAACCAACAAAATAATTAGTCCATTTTCCTTATCAAATTTCTTTTTATTGACCCCCCCCCCCCCATCTCCCAAACTGCACAAATCTGGATCATCTGCTGTGATTATAATGCATATATGCTTAATGAATGCTTAAATTTTCCCCATTTCATGCTTCATAATTTATGTATGCCATTCATTTGAATTTCCACAGATTCAGAAGTTCATCATTTTCGACGTGGACCTACATGACGACCAATCATCATCTGGATTTCTGGGGAAGTTTCTCAGTCTCCTGTCTCATTTGACACACCTAGAGATTCATTTTTGTTCCCTTTCTGATGATTTCTACAAAGAGATTGCTGATCAAGCTTCTTCATCTCAGGTAAAATATACATTTTTTTAATGCAGAAAAACAAAAGATGCAAATATTATTATTATTATTATTTTTTAACCTGAAGTTGTGTGAAAGGAATACAAACAAATTGTTGTAAATATTCTATATACTTTTCCATGAGTGTAAAATTGTTATTTCACAAATCAGGTGAAGAAAAAAAAACAGTAGATGGGCTAGTACTAGTGTAGTACAAGTGAAGCATTATCTTGATTGAATCCAATATGTATTCAGTAGTGTGTCTTACACTAACTAATAACGCTGACATTTGTAAATCTATATGCTTTCACTAGTTTGATGAATTTCTAGTTTCATATGAAAGATTTGAAATTGATTTTCCCCTATACAATGTTCTATGTACTCTTCCAATAACTGCGTCATTTCCTCATGAAATGACAAATGCAATGCAAAACTGAGGAGATGTGAATTATTTGTTGACATATTATTCCTTTTCTTTGTACTAAGATTCCAGGTAAGAAGTAGGCCTACATATACATGTAAATGTCATCAATTTTCTGGCTACTTTTACACGGGCTAGGGCTGGGAATTTTGGGTATATTTTTAATTCGGGAACTCACTCAAATTTGAAACTTATAGATTAAAAAGTCACCTTCTGAAAAGTGCTAGATTTAGTTCCGTTGTTGTATCTAAATGTTCCTATTGTAGTCCAGTAGATGGTACCATATACCATGTACATGACCTGGAAAAGTTGATAAGTACAAGGTTTTTTTTTGTTGATTTGTGTTCTAGATGGGTTTTGAAGTAAATTCAGCTTGGTTGCCAGCTTGGCAACCTTGGGCAACTTTTTTAATAGCCATATTAGCATAATCATCTAATTAGCATATGTGCAATATGTAATAATATTGCTAATCTCAATTCAGGAAGCCTGCAAACATGGATAATACGACTTTTCAAGAGTTCTCTATGACAAGGAATTCATTTATGACACCAATTTCTTTTTTTAAAGTAATACAATAGTTTTAAATATCATGATTAGCATAATATGTACAATATATGGACTCCATTGTCATTGTTTATTTATAAAGCCTAACAATGGTGCAATGCAACATTGTAAATCATTTTTGAAAGATTAATCATTAATTCATGAGAAAATATTCCATGTATATGTAGTATAATTAGCCTAATTAGCAAAATCATCTAAATAGCATATATGTGCAGTAAGCAAATAATTACCGTTGGTGAAGGTGACGGGACAAACTATCACTTCCGAGGTGTTCTGGATGTAGCTATCTTTCCGAAGGGAAGCTGAGGAAAGATAGCGTATACATTCTGATCAACGATGAAGTGATAGTTAGCCATTGCCTGAAACCAAAAGGTGATTATTTGCTTTATATTCCACATCTAAAACAATTTAACTACAAAATGAAAAGGACGTTAATGCATCTACATAAAAGACACCTAGGCCCAAATTCACACAAAAAAAGTTTAAGTTTAACCCAACCCCTTGAGGGTACGGTGCGCGCATGTGTTTTCTTTAATTGCGCTCATTGGTAATGCGCGCTTAATTACGCCTGTTTTAGTGCGCTTTTGGATAATCTTCAGTGAAAGTGCGTTGCCCTGTGAAGATAGTACCTCTATCTTCAGTGTAAGTGCGTTGCACTGTGTAGATAGTAGTACTATCTACACAGTGTAACAAACTTTTTGCTTCTCCCATCAATAACGGGCGAACTATCTTCCATCACATGATTTACTTTTGACCAATCGTAGAGCAAGATTCTTAGTATGTGGGATATAATATGTAATTATGTTGCTAATCTCAATTCAGGAAGCCTGAAAATATGGATAATGTGACTTTTCAAGGATTTTCCATGACAAGGAATTCATTTATGACACCAATATTTATTTTTGAGTAATGCAATTGTCTTAAATAGCATGATGAGCTAATTAGCATAGATACGATTATGGACTTTATTGTCATTGTTTATCTATAAAGCCTAAATATGGTGCAATGCTACAATGTAAATCACTTTTGAAAGAATACACATTAATTCATTAGAAGATATTCCATGAAGATGTCGTATAATTAGCCTAATTAGCATATTCACTGTATATGCCATAATTATGTAATAATGTTACTAATCTTAATCCAGGAAGACTGAACAAATGGATAATATGACTATTCCGGGGTTTTCATGACGAGGGATTCAGTTGTGACACCAGTTTTATTTTTAAGTAATGCAATTGGCTTAATATGTAATTATTGTACTAATATGCCTAATTAGCATATATGTAGAATATCAATTATTTGGGACTCTATTTAGTTTCACAAATTGTATGTCCAATGTGGTGGTTATCTTGGTCGCAAGGCAATGTTGTCGAACCTCATGAAATGTCTAGGAAGTGATAGGCTCACCATGCGCATTGGTGGTTGGGCTTCAGTCATTGGATTTAGAGAGACTGACGGAAACATACCGAAGATGGTTAAAGCAGATGGTAATGATGGAATTGATGCTGTGGTGAGACAGGTACGTACATAGGCCAGGGATGTTGAATACAACAGTGCGAACTATGATCTGTCTATGTTTACCAAAGCCGGATCATTGAGAGTACAAGCCTGATGTTGCTTAAACTGGTGGCAGAATTCCTGGAAAAGTCATATTATCCATGTTTTCAGGCTTCCTGGATTGAGATTAGCAACATTATTAGATATTGCACATAATATGCTAATTAGGCTAATTATACTACATCTACATGAAATATCTTCTCATGAATTAATAATTAGTCTTTCAAAAGTGATTTACAATGTTACATTGCACCATTTTTAGGCTTTATAGATAAACAATGACAATGAAGTCCATATATTGTACACAGGCTAATTAGCTCATCATGCTCATTGTGCTATTTATAAAGACAATTGCATTACTTGGAGAAAAAAAAACTGGTGTCATTAATGAATTCCTCGTCATAGAAAACCCTTGAAAAGTCGTATTATCCATGTTTTCAGGCTTCCTGGATTGAGATTAGGAACATTATTACATATTGCACATAATGCTAATTAGATTATTATGCTAATTAGGCTAGTTAAACTACATATACATGGAATATCTTCTCATGAATTAATGATTAATCTTTCAAAAGTGATTTACAATGTTGCATTGCACCATTGTTAGGCTTCATTGATACACAATGACAATGGAGTCCATATATTGTACATATTATGCTAATTATGATATTAAAGACTATTGTATTACTTTAAAAAAAGAAATTGGTGTGAATTCCTTGTCATAGAGAACTCTTGAAAAGTAGTATTATCCATGTTTTAAGGCTTCCTGGATTGAGATTAGCAACATTATTACATATTGCACATAATTATGCTATATAATTAGATGATTATGCTAATATGGCTATTAAAAAAGTTGCCCAAGGTTGCCAAGCTGGCAACCAAGCTGAATTTACTTCAAAACCCATCTAGAACACAAATCAACAAAAACACCTTGTACTTAACAACTTTTCCGGGTCCGAAAAACTTCTACAGGACTGTTGCTTAAATTTGACTAATTATAAAAGCAAAATACCTTTAAATAAACATGCATATAAAAAAAAACCGTGAATATCAGAATATCTCATATGAAGTTATTTCTTATCCATGTTTGGTGATGTTTAGTACCATTATCAGGCCTGTGAAAGTAAAAAAAACTGGGGCAAAAATAGAAAGAGAACATGCGAGCCGCCATTTTGATTCATGCAGAATGAATAAATCAGGCTATAAACATAAATGTTGAAATAATAAAACGGCTTTCTAAAAAAAAAATAATAATAATAATTATTCAAGACAAAATAAAGATTTGTCTCTTATTCTAAACACGGCATGCTTCTTTTAAGAGCTGATTATGACCTAGTTATCACAACAAGATTCAATAATAATCGCTGTTGTAAGGCAAGTTCGGACTGGCCACGGAAGGAATGTGTGATACACTTCATCACCGTAGCTGTAATGCATGCCTGACCAAACCCATACAAATATACGCGATCTTACCACGAAATCATTCACAACTACGAGAGCACAATTGGAAAGACAACAACTACTCAAAATTATTCAGAAAAAGCCACAGAAAAAGTGATATTTGAGGAGTTATTGTCATCAGCAATTTGTTATATGTGCGTTTTGGAGCAACCTCCCCCCCCCCCCCCGACCCAACGAAACGAAATATCGATCGGCCAAATTTTAAAATTTTGGGACACAAACAAAAAAAAATTCTCTTAGGGTGTGTAGTCCTGAAAAGGACTGTTGGTGTAGTCTTGAAAAAGACTGTTGGTTATCTTGCTTTATCAGCATCCTGTTGTCTGGAAGAGTTACTCTTTATTATATCTCAACCAAAAAATGGAAAAAAGAAAAGTCTCCCTCTAGAAATACAGGATGACAAATCAGCAACCTGCTGTGTGGAGAATTTACTCAGTCTCCAGAATAGAGCAATTATCCAGCCATATATTTTATAGCCGATTTTTATATTTTTCTGTGTTCATGATGTGGGTTAATATGTACATACATTTTATATGGAAATTAAAACTTATCAACAAAAAAATTAGTCCATTTTCCTTATCAAATTTCTTTTTGACCACTCCCCCCCCCCCCCCCCACCCATCTCCCAAACTGCAGAATTCTGGATCATCTGCTGTGAGTATGTGAATGCTTTAATGAACGCTACAATTTTCCCCTTTTCATGCTTCATGATTTATGTATGCCATTCATTTGAATTTCCACAGATTCAGAAGTTTATCATTACCCGCTTGCGCCTAAATGACGACCAATCATCATCTGGCTATCTGGGGAAGGTTCTCAGTCTCCTGTCTCATCTGACAGACCTGACGATTAACTCATGTTCCTTTCATGATGATTTCTACAAAGAGATTGCTGACCAAGCTTCTTCATCTCAGGTAAAATATACATTTTTTTAATGCAGAAAAACAAAAGATGCAAATATTATTACTAATATTTGTTTTTAAACCTGAAGTTGTGTGAGAGGAATACAAAACAATTGTTGTAAATATTCGATATACTTTTCCAGGAGTGTAAAATTGTTATTTCACAAATCAGGTGAAGAAAAAAGAAAACAGTAGATGGGCTAGTACTAGTGTAGTACAAGTGAAGCATTATCTTGATTGAATCCAATATGTATTCAGCAGTGTGTATTACACTAGCTAATAACGCTGACATTTGTAAATCTATATGCTTTCACTAGTTTGATGAATTTCTAGTGTCATATGAAAGATTTGAAATTAATTTTCCCCTATACAATGTTCTACGTACTGTTCCAATTACTGCATCATTTCCTCAATGAAATGACAAATGCAATGCAAAACTGAGGAGATGTAAATTATTTGTTGACATATTATTCTTTTTCTTTGTACTGAGATTCCAGGTAAGAAATAGGCTTACATATAGATGTAAAATGTCATCAATTTTCTGGCTACTTTTTTGGAATTTCGGGTGTATATCTTTAATTCGGAAACCTGCTAAAACTCGAAAAATTTGGATCAAAAAGTCACCTGCTAAAAAGTGCTAGATTCAGTCCCGTTGTTGGATCCTAATGTTCCTATTGCTTTTTAAATATTTATAGAAGCAAAATACCTTTAAGTATACATTGGTGAATATCGGAATATCTCATATGAAGTCATTTCTTATCCATGTTTGGTGATGTTTAGTACCATTATCATGCCTCTAAAAGTTTTGAAAAAATGGGGCAAAAAAAAAAACGAGAAAATGCGAGCGGCCATTTTGATTCATGCAGGTAGAATAAATCAGACTAAAAAACATTCATGTTGGAATAATAAAACGGCTTTCTAAAAAATATAATAATGATACAAATTATTCAAGACAAAATAAATTATATTTCTCTTATTCTATACACGGCATGCTTCTTTTAAGAGCTGATTATTACCTAGTTATCACAACAAGATTCAATACTAATCGTTGTTGTAAGGCAAGTTCAGACTAGCCACGGAAGGAATGTGCAGTACACTTCATAACCGTAGCTGTAATGCATGTCGAAACAAACCCAAACAAATATATGTGATCTTACCAAGAAATCATTTACAACTACGAGAGCACAATTGGAAAGACAACAACTACTCAAAATTATTCAGAAAAAGCCACAGAAAAAGTGATATTTGAGGAGTTATTGTGATCAGCATTTTGTTATATGTGCGTTTTGGAGGACCCCCCCCCCCCCCCCGCCCCAACGAAACAAAATATCGATCGGCCAAATTTTAAAATTTTGGGACAAAAAAAAAAAAAAATGCTCTTAGGGTGTGTAGTCCTGAAAAGGACTGTTAGTGTAGTCTTGAAGAAGACTGTTGGTTATCTTGCTTTATCAGCATCCTGTTGTCTGGAAGAGTTACTCTTTATTATATCTCAACCAAAAAATGGAAAAAAGAAAGTCTCCCTCTAGAAATACAGGATGACAAATCAGCAACCTGCTGTGTGGAGAATTTACTCAGACTCCCAGAATAGAGCAATTATCCAGCCATATATTTTATAGCCGATTTTTATATTTTTCTGTGTTCATGATGTGGGTTAATATGTACATACATTTTATATGGAAATTAAAACTAATCAACAAAATAATTAGTCCATTTTCCTTATCAAATTTCTTTTTGACCCCCCCCCCCCCCACCCATCTCCCAAACTGCAGAATTTTGGATCATCTGCTGTGAGTATGTGAATGCTTTAATGAACGCTACAATTGTCCCCATTTCATGCTATATGATTTATGTATGCCATTCATTTGATTCTCCACAGTTTCAGAAGTGTATCTTTTACAAATTGTACCTACATGGCAATCAATCATCATCTGGCTATCTGGGGAAGTTTCTCAGTCTCCTGTCTCATCTGACAGACCTGACGATTAACTCATGTTCCTTTCATGATGATTTCTACAAAGAGATTGCTGACCAAGCTTCTTCATCTCAGGTAAAATATACATATTTTCAATGCAGAAAAACAAAAGATGCAAATATTTTTTTTAAACCTGAAGTTTTGTGAAAGGAATACAAAAAAATTGTTGTAAATATTCTATGTACTTTTCCATGAATGTAAAATTGTTATTTCACAAATCAGGTGAAGAAAAAAAAACAGTAGATGGGCTAGTACTAGTGTAGTACAAGTGAAGCATTATCTTGATTGAATCCAATATGTATTCAGTAGTGTGTCTTACACTAACTAATAACGCTGGCGTTTGTAAATCTATATGCTTTTACTAATTTGATGAATTTCTAGTTTCATATGAAAGATTTGAAATTAATTTCCCCCTATACAATGTTCTATGTACTGTTCCAATAACTGCATCATTTCCTCAATGAAATGACAAATGCAATGTAAAACTGAGGAGATGTGAATTATTTGTTGACATATTATTCTTTTTCTTTGTTCTGAGATTCCAGGTAAGAAGTAGGCCTACATATACATGTAAATGTCATCAATTTTCTGGCTACTTTTACACGGGCTAGGGCTGGGAATTTTGGGTATATTTTTAATTCGGGAACCCGCTCAAATTTGAAACTTATAGATTAAAAAGTCACCGTCTGAAAAGTGCTAGATTTAGTTCCGTTGTATCTAAATGTTCCTATTGCTTAAATTTGACTAATTATAGAAGCAAAATACCTTTAAATATACATGCATACCTTGGTGGATATCGGAATATCTCATATGAAGTTGTTTCTCATCCATGTTTGGTAATGTTTAGTACCATTATCATGCCTCTGAAAGTTAAAAAGCTGGGGCAAAAATAGAAAGAGAACATGCGAGCCGCCATTTTGATTAATGCAGAATTAATAAATCAGGCTAAAAAAACATTAATGTTGGAATTATAAAACGGCTTTCTAAACAATAATAATAATAGATACATAGATAGATAAATGGTGTTTATTGATTCCATGTATCGCAGTTACAAGTAACTGAATTGTGCATGGACAAAACAGTGATGGTTAAGACAATTATACATTTCAAGTGATATCACAGTAAAAAGTAACTGAATTGCACATGAGTAAATTGCTGGAAAAAAGCAAGTATACATTTCAAGATGTCACACTACAATCTACATAATTATGAAGAGCGTGTATATACTATATACCATTAATCTTATACAATATTTCAATTTAAAAATTTGAGTTAAAAAGAAAGAGAGATGGGAAAGCAGGAGAGAGAGAAAAAAGGAGACTAAGAGAGAGAGAGAGAGAGAAAGAGAAAGAGAGAGAGAGAGAGAGGGGAGAAAGGGAACAGATGGACAGAGATGGAAAACAATTATGTACATGTTGATAAAATACAAAGATACATTGCAAGACAAATATGAATAGTATAAGGTGAACATTAGAGATATTAACATATAAATATAGATATAGATATAGATATGCATTGCATTCTTCATGTTATAAAAAATACATTGACTAGCTTGGTAAAAAAAAATCAGACCTCAAATTTATGAATTAATTATATACTAAGAAATATGAAATTGTAATTTGTTTCAGAATATATTAAATACAATCATTAAAAAAAAAATTGTTATACAAACGGATCAAATCTGGGATTGGGCTATTCTGCATACGTTTAGTTTTGCACCTGGGTTCAGGGATCTTGTTAGTTCTTCGCAAAGTTCTATTGTGTGCTCTTTGGGGTATAAATTGTTTGAACTGGTCTGTGCATGAAAGAGTTTTTTTTTAAAGAAGGTAACACATAAGTCATTTCGACGACTTTCCAATGTTTGTAATTTCGATTTAGTAAGAGCGTTTGCGTAACTATGATAATCCTTTCCAAAGATAATCCTCAATGCACGTTTTTGTAATCTTTCTATGCGTTGTTTTTGTGCACTAGTGAGACCACCGCTCCAAACTTGAGTAGCATATTCAAGGATTGGGCGAATATAGCCAATAAAAATAGTAATCAGATCTTCATGTGAAAGACCGAACTTCCCCCAAAGAACGGAGCATATATAGTTTCGCATTCGCTCTTTTTTCAATATCTCTGACATGGGCTTCCCACTTCAAGTCGAAAGAACACAATTTTCGAGAATAATGGAAGACTGATCGACTGGTACTCTTGAAAAACAAATGTTCATTTTAATACACTTTGTAGGATTCAATTGTATTTTATTAATATCAGCCCACAAAGATAGACATTCTACAGCTTCTTGCATGTTTGAAATTTGGTTTGTTTTACGACACTCAACTAGGGTTAGATCATCGACATATTTAAACATATGTATATACTTTCAGAATATTATTCAAGACAAAATAAATATTTTTCTCTTGTCCTAAACACGGCATGCTTCTTTTATTAAAGAGCTGATAATTACCCAGTTATCACAACAAGATTCAAACTAATCGTTGTTGTATGGCAAATTCGTACTAGCCACGGAAGGAATGTGTAGTACACTTCATCACCGTAATAGCTGTAATGCATGCCGGAACAAACTCATACAAATATACGCGATCTGACCAAGGAATCATTCAAAAGTACGAGAGCACAATTGGAAAGACAACAACTACTCCAAATTACCATACATAACTTCAACAAAGAAAACAATAGTTATCCAGAGAAGTATAGGTACATTTTTATCGGAATGTATGGGCCCGCTACGAGGTACGTGCACTTATATATTGTTTATTTTGATAACAAGGCTACAATCCACTCTCCTGCCCTCTACGGTAAAAAGCAGTATAACAATGGATTCAAGCATAGTGATTATATATGTGCAGCACGCCCCTTTCGATAAAATATTCCCAGTAACTCCTCGAAAATCACTATTTCTGTGGCATTTCCTGGACGACTATTGAATTCTTTTTCCAATTTATGTATCTGTTTTAAAGTAATTTTTAGTAGTTGTCATATTTTTGTGCTCTCGTAGTTTTGAACGATGTTTTGGTACAATCACATTTTCAGTGCCTGAGGATACACTAATAATGACGCAATTTGTAAATTCCCTGCTTTTCCCAATATGATTTATGAATTTCTACATGTAGCTTCGTATTAAAGGTTCTTAATTTTCTCCCAAACAATTTGCTATTTTCTTGCTCATCAGATATCTTTTTCAGCCCCCCCCCCCCCTCTTTAAAATTCTGGATCTTCTGCTGCGATTAAATGATTGCTTAATGTGAGAGTACAGGTTATCATAATGGTTTCTACTATTTTCCAATGTGTTGTGCTTTATGATCGATGCATATGACATTCATTTGTAAAATCTCAATTCTATCTATCCACAACCTTCCCCCTTAAAAAAATATCTGGGGATGCCTACCACACTTTGGCTAATCTAGGTATAGAAACATATACACATTCAAAAACATGAAACTGAAGCTGGAATTTCAAATCATAATTCTTGTGCTTTCATTTTCAATGATGCATACATGTGATATTTGATATGATGCATGTACATGAATGATGCCAATCGATTTACTATCCCTACAGATCCAAACATTCAACCTGGATTTTAATTGGAAGTTTGTCTTGGCAGGTGAAGTGCTAGGTCGTTCGGCCGGTCGTTCGGCATCCAAGCAGCTAGCCAAGTTTTTGTGCACTCTACCCTGCCTCACAAACTTAGAGATTTTCGGGAATGAATTTACACCTGATTATTTCTTCACTGAACTAGCTTCCTTGGCTGCATCCTCACAGGTAATAAGATAAATCAGTGCTCTGGCAGTAGAAACATGCATGGATGAAGAAAGCATTTTTGCTGCTCTTCGTCAACTTTTACATAGTAGTGTAATTAGCAAAGTAAAGGATTTCGTGTAGGAATTTCGAAAGCCAGACTTGTCCATTTTTAGATTAAAAAAACAACCATGATGAAAATCGGGCAAGAAATAAAGGAAAAGAAACATTTGGGTTATGAATTGATTATTAAAAAAATCTATTGAGTGACTATTCTCCAGGAATTATTTATGAGATTACATAAGCATGATAACTTAGCATACTTCATGAATTAAATATTATGTATATAAAAATTAGAATTCACCAACTAGTCCTATACATTCTTTTATCTCTTTTATCTTGACCTTGAGTCCGCTCAGTTTATCGAATTATTGGAGAGTAGAGGGTGAGAAAGAGAGAGAGAGAGAGAATGAGTGACATAATTTTTTGTTGGCAACCTATATAAATAGTGTTGGTATAAACGAAGTAGAACAAATGAAAACCCAAGGTATTTTTTGTTATGCTTCCGCCACCAAAGTTGATACATGGAGGCATTACATATGTTTTTGGCTCGTCCGTCGGTCCCGCTTTTGGTTACTGCGATAACTTGAGAAAACTATATGGATTTTAGCAAACTTGGATAGAGTATGAGCATTCAAGGATGAACTGAATTGATTTTGTGTAGAAGAGGCTATATTTTAAAGGTTTCAGACTAAAAAGAGTGTTTAAAAATACAGATAATATTTCATTACCGACTTGGAAAGTATTAAAGCAATTCAAACCTAATTTTAATGAAGTATCATACAAGGAAGAACTGATTAGTGATAGCGGGGAAACTTTAATAGTCAGAAAGTCATCGAAAATGTTTGAAATTACGAAAAAATATACAAGAAAATATATTGGTATACCGTGTTAACTTAAAAAGTATCGACGCAATTCAAAACAAACCAAACAGATATTCATATATTTTTTTTTATACAAAAGAAAAATGATAGAAAATATATTGTTTCATTGTTAACTTTAAAAGTATTCAAGCAATTTAAGCTAATCTTGGACGAAATATGTAAATACAGATGTATCTGAAATATGGAAAAAAATAGGGATTTGAAAAAATAACAAATAAAGTGCATTTTTTTTAATTTTTTTTTTGGGGGGGGGATGGACAAGGTTGGCCGATTTCATACATTCCGAATCCCTTGTCTCTTTTACCCTCCTTTTGCAGGCAATCACATTTTATTTATTTCCGTTTTTCTCTAAAAATCTGTGTGCACTTGTCATGTCAGAATCCTTACTTCAGGGAAAAGAAACATATCAAGATGTTACACGAGTGGTCAGTAAGGAAAGGTCTTCAACAACAACAACTCAACCTGTGTGAAATGCCAACGCCTAGTACACACCAAGAGCCACACCTCCCTCACCATGTTCCCCTGCTGGAATCAGCACAACCGTCTGGACAGTTCCAGAGTGATCCTCACAGAGGCATTCAATCAGAGCCTCAACGGGTGCTGAAATCCCCAAGAGAAGGGAGACATCACTCATTACACCCAAGTTCTGGAGAAGCATCACAACACTCGGGGGGCCAAGGATCAGGATATTCATCTGGAGGACATACTGGTTTCACCTCGTTTCCACTTTCTTCACAAACTTTGAACCTTGACATGCCTTCAACCAGTGGATCGAGATCCACACAACGCAGACAAGGTGCAGGTTTGTACACCAGAATTTAAAAACTTGTAATATTATTATTATTATTTTATTTGGCATTTTATCTTTATGCTTGAACATCAAAGTAAACATCAAAGTAAGTAAATACTTACTGGCTGGTTGTAGCTGGTAAAGCACTATAAATTCCTTTTGCAAGACATTAAAGGCCCAAAATAGCTTACTTTCAAAAGACTGAGCAGAAAAATTAGACAAACCATTCAAAAAATTTGAGCGAAATCGGATATCTAAATAAGAAAGTTACGCATTTTTGAAAAAGTCTGAAAAACTATGGAACAATGAAAATTAGAAGACAAATTGAAATTCACACATGAGTCTTGTACTTTAATCTACGTTTACCACTCTCTACCCAGGTGTTAAATGGGTACCCGATACGATACAAACGTTAATGTGAAATGGCACCGTGCTAGAATACTCCTCATGGAGCTGAATGTGTGCCTTATCATGGGCAGATTATTAATTTAATCCAATGACCGGGGTAATGAAAATTACAATGCAGAGTGCTTTAAAACGTAGTATTAGGTGCTATAAGAATATGACTATTATAATAATTATTTTAAGTTACATACCTTTAGCATGCATAATAATGTTTTCTTTTTATCTATACCAGTCACTGGTTTCGACGAATGACATCTTACTTTATAAAAGACATTGATTGTTAAAAATGTTAAGAAATAATCTATGCAGTTTATTTTATCGCATTTATTTTTTAAAGAAAATGTCATGTCAAAATTATGGCAGTAATTATAGATCATAACCATGTATGTCTAGTGTGTTAAGATAAAACTTGTACTTCGAGTTACGTGTTTTTCTTGCATGGTATAACTGTTTAGTATTAAAGCAGATTGTGTACTCTGTCAGAATATTATTATTTAGTTTTCACCTACAATGTTCGCCACAACAAACTTAGGAATCATTGAATTTTAGTACGATTTGTTGATACATTGAAATGGACATGCAATCATATCATGGTCATAATTAAATAAAGTATAAGAAACCCCCAAAGGAAGTGATGCGGTATTAGTGAATCTACATACATATAAACATAGCATTGTTGCTTGTATTGTATATGCATATTCTAAATGCTTGTATTTGCAATTTCGCATATAAGATTGATAAGTTATTTTCAAACACAAATTTGTCATCCATTTTTCAAAGTTTTACTATGATTCTGTTTCATATTCGTCATTTGAAGTCCTTTTACAACTGGATATCCTCCCATATTTTGTTTCTTTTGTTTTATTGCAGCTCCCGTCGAGAGTGAACGAATTCCTGAACATCGGTAAGTAACATAATAAACGATTACCTTTTTCTCTTTCTCTCATCTCCCCCACTCTCTCTCTCTCTCTCTCCCTATCTCTTATTCTCATCCTATGTCCCTATATCACTCTCTCATTCACTCTCTCGCTGTCCCCTTTCTCTCTTCATCTACTTCTATTGATGTCATGAACATTTCTTCTACCTTTATAATCGTCTGTTTGGAGCCAGAAGGGCATTAACTGATTATACTTTGACACACTTTTACGCCTTCTTCACACTCCCCTATTGTGTTACTGTGATGCTTTGTATTGCTTTCAAATGGTGTTCAGTGAAATTACGTCGTGATTGAACATCATCAGGTTGCCTTTAGACTTGAGCTGGATGTAGAACAAGCAAACTCCAGAGGTGTATACATTAACAACCAGATTAAACCCATTTTCACATCCCAGTTTTCCCTCTCTCGACCTGTCTTTTAAAGCCTCTCTCATCCCCTCTCCAATCCCTGCACTTTCTCAGTTGAAAAAATGTTGCTAATTCTGAAACTCTATTTTATACATGTTAATTGTTTCTCTATCTCTCTCTCTATCTCTCCCTCACTCTCTCGTTTCTAAACTTGTCCAATCTCCATCTGCCCCCCCCCCCCCCTCTCCTTTTTCGTCTCTCTTTTTTTATAGCAAACGCATCCACAGCGACAAAGCTAAAGATGATGGTGATATAGTTGATGAGAGCCTGGAACAACGTCCTAGAAAACGACGAGCTAAGACGGATCGTCAACCTACCTCACTTTAGGATCCGTAGGATGAAATACAATAGCATTCTTGAATAACATCCATAGATTGATTTGGCGGTAGCGAAAATTTATCTTACACTGATGGAATATTTAATTGAATGTTACTAGTATTCCCTATTTTGATTTCTTGCCATTCTACCTCAAAACAGCTGTTACATATAAGTGCAATCCTAATTTACTATGCAAACACTTACAAGTACTTAACTGTCATCAATTATGTATAACAAGTCATCAGATTTTTTTCCCTTCTATTGGCTTATATTTTGATGAATTTGATGGGAGTTTGAAATTGTATAGTTCTTATGATATCTTGCTTTCTGTTGTTATATAATAATGCTGCATTCATCTTAACAGTATTACCTCTCGGATCTATGCAATTTTTTCATGTTCTGTATATATTGGTTATATTCTATGTCACTCTTTATTTGTTAATGGATGGACAGATGTTTATATCATATTAACTTATTATGAAAAGTTATACATGTAATGTTTGCTTAAGGCAAATAGGCCATGGGCCTATTTGCATTTTAGTTTTTCGGCCATTGCACGAAAATCCTCTGACTGGCAAGACATTCATTTGTATGTGCCTCTCTACACCCAGGTGTAGGAAATTTTCATCTGGTACGAAGAAATCTGAATGTCATATTTTTTTGTAACGTTGCTAGCCTGGCTAAAGATGGGGTTATGATAATATTGTACAGCACTTGAACCCTGAACGCTGTATAAATACTATAATATGATACTATTTTACAGCTTATACATCAAAGCGCTTCAAGCGCTCTCTTAGTTGTACTACACAGACGTGGTTTATCGATATTGTCAATACCATTTGTACAGCTTCGAGACTGAAACATTTCATTCACCTATTCTAAACATTTAATTTTCCATTATTTTATATTTTGCATATACCATGATGGTTGCAAGGTTTTATTAGCATTCGATAAGGTCTTTTTTTATGTGCGCCTTGAGCATTTAAATTCAAGTGTATCAGTGTTTTGGGCGCCTTACAAATCATATATATACAATTAATTTGTGAACGGAGCATCATTATTTCTTGTGTTGTTGTGTATTTCTCGAACTCCGAGCGGAAATCTAGATTTTCTTCTATATATGTACAGATATATAACATATTTATATCAGTGAAAGAAAACCAAAAAGTTTAATGGACAATACAAAGTGCTTTAATTACCACCAAAATTCTGAAAGCGTTTGGTTAATGTTATACATGTATTTTGCAAATTTATATCAACGAATGCCATTATACCATGCAGTTACTAGATAGATGAATATATATATGTACGTGCATACAGTGAAACCAGACTCTCAAGGTCACCTAAGGGAAACATGAATAGTGGCCTCTGTAGGTAGTTGTCCTCTCTAGACAGGTTCTACAACAAACATTTCCTTCTCAAGGCAGACAAAATATATGACCACTATCCATATGTGGCCTTTGTAGACAGGTGGCCACCGAGACAGGTTTGATTGTATATAGATTATATGGAAAGATAAATAAATGGTTTATTGATTTAAAGATATGTATATATGCATTGCTGCAAATAAAGCCGAGTTGACATGTATTTACAATGACATAAGGCACACAAATAAACTAATATGGCGTGTGATTCGATGTTGTACATGATAATGTTAACAAAATATTACAATCTAAAAGAAATGGTTGATATCTTTCTTAATATAGATCTGTTACAGATATTGGAATTGTGATTGATTTTCATGAGTAAGTCCCTTATAATTTAACATGACCATATTACAAATATATTACAATCTTAAAATCAATAGTAATGACTAATGTATTCATATGAGAGGAATAATAAATTATATTGATTTTGATGAGTCAGTATTATGTCTTGACAATGTAGAAGTAATGATTGATAATGGTTCGTAGAAATGGTTCATAGATCTATATAAATAGTTTTTGAAATCGTGATTGATTTTAATGAGTTTATCATGTCATGGCATATTGGCAATGATAAACAAAGATATCGAAATCCAAAAGCAATGGTCGATATCTTTCTGCATTATTCTGTTAAATATAGCAATTGGAATTGTGATTAATTTTTTATGAGTCTGTCCTATATACTTGAATGTGCTGTGTAACACTTTGCATTCAATAATTATGTTTGTTTATACCTGAGAACATTACATTTTAAGAAATAAAATCACTCAGTGTCATTCCATTGATGCCAAACAATACAAACGTGTAACTGTTCTTACTGCATTTTTAAAGGGCCAGGCCGTAGGTATTTGGCCTTTAGTTGCGTTCAATCAAACACAAATTGGCAACTCTTTGACGTATCTTGCGAGCTCCCCTTTTTCTCTACATGAATTTCATAAACTTTCATTTTCTTCGTTATGGATGACGACATTTATTTGTTCATACAGGGCTTGGATAATAACATATTTGAAATAATGTTATTGAAACAAATTTAATTTGTCTGATTTGTTTTAGTTCATACAGAGCAAATGGGAGGGTAGCTCACAAGATACGTCATGGAGTTGCCAATTTGTGTTTGAATGATCACCACTTCAAAAATTCATAACCTTATATTTTTAACCACAATTTCCTACACTTTAAATAACCTGTTCCTCTCTCTTCTTTCTGCTTCTTTCAAAACCAACTTAATATCAGGGTGGACTTTCCCTTTAAGGACAGGTGTAATGTGCTATAGCATGATCATGATGATAGTCAAACTATATTTTGTCTTCAAATAAGGCCAACAAAAAAAAATTGTTTGGTTGTCCTCGATTGCTATTCTGGAGTAGGGGCGGGCGGGCGGATTTTTTTTTTTCTTTTTTTTTCCCATTATTATTATTATTTATTTTTTATTTATTTATTTATATTATTTTCCATAAAAAAAAAGAATCATTGGGATTGTCAAGCATTTAAACAAATAAAGTCTATAAAACACTTTAATATGGTAAAAGACTAGTTTAATATACAATGCATATCAAGACCAACACAGAAAGTATTTTGGGCTTTGAAATACAGCACCTTTTAAATCTCCATTGTACTACTTATAGCTACTTGCGCCCTCTATGTAGCAAACAATGCCTAATCGGTGACCATTGGTCCCCATTATCCTCTTTATCTTATATTAACTGAGAGCTGATTTGATGAGATAACCACCTGTCCGGTGACCTTGCAGGGTAGTCTAATCCCTCCTGTAAACTAGTACAGATGGGCTTTAAAATGAGTTTAAGAATGCTCAGAACCTGACTTGAATGAACGGCATTTTGACATAGAAAAATTAAAATGGCAAGTTTAATAAATACCTAATTGCGTACTGAAAAGACCAAACTGGCAACGGGACGCATTTTAATCCTTGCAAATGCATAAAATGGTATGTTTGGCATTTAAGATTGCTACCCCATAAAAAAATTAAATAAAAAAAAAAAAAAAAAAAATTGGATTAAAAAAAAAATATATATTAAAAAAAATAAAAAAATACGAGCGGCCCGAAAATGACGAGCGGGCGGTCGAGGACAACCAAATGATTATTTTTTTTTGGCCTAAGGGAACCGTTATGCAGCGTTTAATTCCTTGAAAAGTGCAATGAAAAGAAAGAAATGAAAAAGGGTTAGCTAGAACACGGTCTTTCTTTTATTTGATTGTCTGATTGTTTCTGTTCGTTAGTTTGTTGTTGTTGTCCCTCTATCTCTTCCTCTTTCTCTATCTCTGCATGTCTCACTCTTCCTGTATTTCTTTCTCTTAACCCTTCTCTCTTCTAGGCTCCTCCTGTGCCTATATCTTTCCATACCTGTCTGTTTTCCCTGACTTCACATTTCTCCTGTACAGGGTGTAGTTGTAAATATGGCTGTCGACATTTTAACGGTCTTCTCCCCTGCTATTGCTCTCTCTCTCTCTCTCTCTTTCTCTGTCAAGTTCTCTCCCCTCTCTTATACGCTCACGCTCACGCACACGCACACACACACACACACACACAAGTTTTTCCTCTCTTTCGCTCACTCTCTGTCAAGTTCTCTGTGCTCTCTCTCTCCTCCTGTCTCTCTCTTTCTCTCTCCCTCTCTCTGCCCCCCCCCCCCTCTCTCTCTCTCTCTCTCTCTCTCTCTCTCTCTCTCTCATTATTGCCTTTCTTTTTCTGTATTAAGATTTAGCTCTACCCTCCCTCCCTCTTAATTCGTATGGATGTACTTCGAATTGCCCCTCACAGGCTCTTCAATTTCCCAAACTATGCAGTTGGCCTACGTACATTACATGTTCTTGCAAATGCACAAGTATAACTGTATCATGTTCATCTTAATGAAATGATAGCTAGGTGATGGCCTCCGTCCGTTATTGGCCTCGCATGTGCTAGCTGTCCAACTTAAACAAATTGGTTTCGCAACGCTTTACATGGTATGAAATTGGGGAAATCAATTCAATAAATACGTCTTCTAGTGCTTCTTATTTGATTTTGATTTGAATTTATTTCCGTATAAAAAGAAACATACAATATGTACACATACTATAGTATGGATGGCCCTACTCAGCATCCAGAAAAGTCACTATTTACAAATTAATAATTAAACAAAGAGACATAATTACAATTCAAGTACAAAAAGTAACACTCTAAGTATATACACCCTTAAAATATATCAAAGCAACACCCTAAAAGGCCAAAATCATCAAATAAGACCAATAAAAAATCATCGGCTTTATACAAAACTTGGAAGTAATTCATTAAATAAATTACGGAATACAGCTATATTAGATGAGGAAGATTTAGGATGTGGAATTTGTTAAGAGAGCATGCTCCTTGGCAGTGGCGGATCTAGGGGGAACAAAACGTGTAAAAACACGCTAATTTAACCTTTTTGGGGGAGATGCCCCCCCCCCCCCCCCCCTGGCGCTCAAAGTGGGGGGAGGGGGGGGGGGGGGGATTTTTCACATTTTCGAGGGCCAAACCAAAAATGTGCTAATTGCTAACGAAAAAGTGTTACCGGTCTGAATATAAAGCGACGTAGGCCTATAGGCCTACCACCGAGGAATGTGACATTAATTGATTGAATTGATATATAAATTCGTTAAATCACATTTAACGTTATAATGTATACAATATTATAATTGATATAAGATGACTAGAATTAGAGCGATGATTACTAATATTGTTATTCCAATGATTTTTTGGTTTCATTTGAGGGACTGGTGTAGCCGATAAGACTTGTGTACAGATCTCTGAACGCGGCCTATGTGTGATAAAAGAATTTACGCCCTCTTGCGTTGGAATTGGTCTTTACCTCTCTTCTTTTCAACCTCATTTTCCCCACCTCCATGAAGGCATACTTTACTTTCTGTATTGTGAACCTCGACTCATTTGAAGTGTTTTATCAGTATTATTCTCTTTCCTTATTTTTAAAAATCAGATGAAAAGTATCGCGTCTCCTCTGAAAGGTAAACTTTCTACTAACAATTCAATTTGAAGAAGTTGTATTTCCCCAAAATCTTTAACATTCTTCAACAATTGAGCAAAGGATTACTGCATACACTAAAACAGTGCAT
This sequence comes from Strongylocentrotus droebachiensis, assembly GCA_035222895.1. Lineage (NCBI taxonomy): Eukaryota > Metazoa > Echinodermata > Echinoidea > Camarodonta > Strongylocentrotidae > Strongylocentrotus > Strongylocentrotus droebachiensis. The sequence goes on along the minus strand of JAVYIG010004687.1, from coordinate 75,250 downwards.
ACCTACAATGTGTTAAATACAACAAGATCAACATGACGTTACTATTAAATAGACCTCTTTTTTAATATGTCTATCAATTCTTATTTCTGAGTGTGTTTTGGTTTTAATGCACACATTAAATCATAAAAATCAAATCGACTATAAATAAGTCTTCTTTTTTTTTGGCAAGAAAAAAAGAAAACTACTGTTTATTTCAATTGGTCAGTATATTTCCGTGTCAAAGATTTCTTCAGAATTATGAGTGCCAAGAATTAACAACTTATGATAGCAAAGCATTGGTTGATGATAGTTGATAGTTAGGTGGACTCGTGTTTATCGCGCCTAAAAGATCAATTAAATTTCATTTTGAATGTGATATTGCCAGGATAATGTTAAGGTAAAGGACTGGATTAGTTTGTGAAGGTATGTACAGCTGGATTCATCATGCATTTTCTGGAATATGATCGTCATTTTTGAAGATCATTCTGAGTGAAACATACAGTTGGATACTTAAGTCCCATCTGCTTACTTTTGAGTCCGTATATTCTATATACCAGCTCTGTTGACTGACAATGTTCTACTGTTGTGCCTTTTTTGTGTGCAACCATCTGGAGATCTAAGTATTGTGATGCTTTAATCTGATTAACTTAACTATTGTATATAGCAGTAATCCTATTACTAGTTCTTTATATACTGATTACACTGCACCATTTGTTACCAGAGTTACCAGAGCTTCTTTACACTCGCCTATTCAACAAGTCTGTTCTCTTGAATCATGCCACCAAAAACAAGGAAGATGGCTCCCCAGCCTGAGGAAACCCATGATGTATGTGATCAGATAAGTGATGAGGTCAGAGAGTATTTCAACAGCCAAGGATTTAAAGACTTGTTTCAGACATCCCTTGTTGAAGGTGTGACAAGGGAGTTACACCATCTTCGTGATCGACTGGAACAAACAGAGAGTAAGGTAATGGATCTGGAAAATGCGCTCCAGTCACAAGCTTCCATTATAACTTCACTACAGAAAGAGCAAACTTCTAGATCTGAAGTTATCAAGTCATTGAGAACCAAGTTTAATGAAGAAGAACAGTACTCAAGGAGGAACAGTCTACGATTATACGGCATCCCAGAAAAGGACAAAGAGGACACCGACGCAGTGATGATAAATCTTGCAAACAAAGATCTTGGTGTAAATCTGAATCTGGCTGATATTGACCGCTCACATCGTGTTGGTACCCCGCGCCATGATAAGAGACCAGGAGACAAGACGAAGCCTCCACGACCCATCATCGTCAAGTTTTCTACTTATCGTGCTCGCCATCTAGTGATCAGGAACAGGAAACGACTTAAAGGGAAACACATAGGAATTGACGAAGACTTGACAGCAGCAAACAGAATGTTGCTTCAAAAAGCAAAGGATGAAGTGAAACTCAACACAAATGCAATTGCCGCATGGTCCACAGATGGCAGAGTGACTGTTCTAGTGAAGGCCACGAACGGAGGTTCGGTAAGGAAAAGAATACACTCAGTGACTGATCTTAAGAAAATATGAAAATATTGTCATGTAAAGCGTAAACAGGTAAATGCTGAGTTAATATACATTTATGCTCATATCAGTAGACTATATCACTCAATGTAGTGAAACCATATTCAGCTGATGAGAAATAATGCGAATACCATGTACTAGTCATAATATCCGCTTGTACTACCGATACATTCTATTATATTGCAGACTTTTCCGTTTTTGTTTTTGATAGGATATAGTTTAACGTACTATGTTGTGTACTTGTATTTTATGTAATAGGCAGAATTCTACAACTTGTGATAATTGCTCTCTTTGCAATCGAAGCTCAAGAGAGTATAAATCTTTAGCTACTACATTTAATGAAGAACTTCTTCCGGATAACAAAGTTTATACTCCTGATGAATTTTATGAATCTACTAAAAATTTCGATACTTGTTCTACAGTGACTTTATTTCATTTTAACTGCCGTAGTTTAAAGCGCAATTTTGATAATTTCTTACAATGTGTCCAAACATTTTCCAGACCTATGTCAATAATTGGGGTCACTGAAACATGGCTTAAGAGTGATGATGATGATAGCTATTTTTCTCTTCCCCAATATTCCTTCCTAAGTAATCCTCGACAAGGAAAAAGAGGGGGAGGCGTAGGAGTATTTATTCATGACAAAATAAGATTTAAAAGAAGACCAGATTTAGATGTGTTTACTAATGCTGTTGAGAGTATTTCCATTGAGGTATATAATAAAGTACAGAATTATATAGTTCTTGTTATGTATAGACCACCACACCAAGGAGTACAATCTTTTATAAATGATACACAAGCACCGCTGAATGTTATTATGAATGAGAAAAAGGAGAGCATCATTATGGGTGATTTTAATGTTGATCTATTGAAACTTGATGTTATTTCACATGTTAATGAATTCATTGATAACTTTATTTCACTTTCTTACTTACCACAAATAATCAAGCCAACCCGAATAACCTCACATTCTGCGACTACTTTGGATAATTTCTTCTGTAATAATCCAGAAAAGGTTAAGCTGAGTGGAATAATTTTAACAGATGTCAGTGATCATCTTACTCCTTTTATCATGATTTCATCTCAACCTGATACAGATGATCCTCAAATAGTTTACTCAAAACGTGACTTCAGTGATGTTCACATCAATACATTTTGTTCAAAATTACAGTCTGTGAAGTGGGAATTTTTAATTCGTCTTGATGATGTTAATCAGAAGTATGAAAGTTTTCTTGAAATATATGTGAAATTGTATAACGAATGTTTCCAAAAGGTAGAGATGAAAAGAAAGAAACATGCAAATGTTAAACCTTGGATTACAATAGAAATTAAGAAAATGAGTAAACATAAATATATTTTATACAAAAAATATCTTAAAAATCCTACGACATATCGCAGAGCGACTTATGTCAATTTTAGAAATAGATTTAATAACTTGCTACGTGATACAAAACGTAAATATTATGATAATAAGTTTAAGGATGTAATGAACAATGCAAAGAAAACATGGAATGTTATAAATGAAGTTTTGAACAAAAGAAAAAGTAAGCATGATGTTAATGAAATTGAATTTGAAGGTAGATCTATAAAGGATAAATCTCATATTGTAAATTTATTCAATGATTACTTTAGTACAGTTGGACAGAAAATTCATGATAAGTTGGATAGTGCAGTAACTACATCATTTAATAGCTTTTTACAGGGATCTGTTTGTGAGTCTTTATTTTTTAGCCCAATCACAAAATCTACTATAATTAATATTATATCGAGTTTTGATGTAAGTAAATGTCCTGGTTACGATGAAATTAGTGCTAAAATTGTTAAATGTTCTATTAATGCAATTGTGTCTCCTTTGTGCAATATATTTAATTCTTCTCTTGAAAAAGGCATATTTCCTAATGCATTAAAAATAGCTAAAGTTATACCAATTTATAAGAATGGCAGTAAAAATATGTTGAATAATTATAGACCAATCTCTATTTTATCAATTTTTAGTAAAATTTTAGAAAAAAATTGTTTATGATAAATTAATATCTTTTATTGAAAAACACAATATTTTGCACAATAAACAATTTGGCTTTAGAAAGGGATATAGTACTACCCATGCATTGATTGAATTAACAGATAAAATTGCCAAAGCCTTCGAAAAGAAACACATAGTTATATCTCTCTTTTTAGACCTGTCAAAGGCGTTTGACTGTATTGACCATTCAATTTTACTTAAAAAACTGAAATATTATGGAATAAGGGGAAATGCAATACAGTGGTTTGAAAGTTATTTGTGCAATAGGAAGCAATATGTAAGCGTTGATAATTTTAATTCAGAATATAAAAGTATTTCAGTAGGTGTACCTCAGGGATCTAATCTCGGCCCCCTTTTATTTTTACTTTATATTAATGATCTGCAATATGTTAGCAATATTTTATCAGTAATTTTATTTGCAGATGACACAAGTTTATTTTTATCAGGTAAAGATCCAGTTGCATTAAATAATCTATTTAATTCAGAAATGAAAAGCATACAAACTTGGTTTACAGCCAATAAACTCTACATTAATCGCGATAAAACATGTTATATGATATTTAAGAGTAGGAATTGTAGAATACAAGATAATGTAATAAATATTGAACTTAATGATCTAAGTATAAAGAGAGAAACCAGTACTAAATTTCTTGGAGTAATCATTGACGAAAACTTGAACTGGAAGGAACATGTTAATTACATTGCTTTAAAAATATCTAAATCCATTGGAGTCTTTAATATTTTAAAACACATTTTACCACTGAAGATTTTAACAAATTTGTATAACTGTATGATTCTATCACATTTTATGTATTCTAATATTGTATGGGGCGGTTGCTCATTTTATTTATCACAAAAATTGTTTTTACTACAGAAACGTGCAATACGAGCAATTACCAAATCAAACTATTTAGCACATACCCAACAATTATTTAAAAAGTTAAAAATATTGAATATATTTGATATAAATAAATTACAACTAGCAGCGTTTATGTTTTCTTACTCTAAACAACTATTGCCCAATAACTTTCATGACTATTTCGAATATAATTGCAACATCAATAAATATAAAACAAGAAATTCCAATAAAATGTATGTACCTTTTTATATTTTTAACTTTTCAAGAACTACAGTAAGTTTTAAAGGCCCACAGCTTTGGAATGAGTTGCCAAACGTATTAAAAGAAATATCCACTGTTTTTACATTCAGGAAAAAATATAAATGTTATCTTCTTAATTGTGAGTAGTTTTATTTGATCTAATTGCCTTTTATGTGATTTATGTAAATAATTATGTTGTGTTTTTTATGTGATTATGCTATGTTATATTATCTGTTTGTTTGATTGTTTTTATTTTTTATATTTTGTATAATGTATTTCTCTTGAAGGGTGGAAATATAGGGGATCAACCTTGACAGGCCAATGGCCTTTGTTGATCCCCCACATCCTCCACCCTTCATCCTTATTTCATCAGTACAATGTAAATGAATGTTTTTTGTATGTATTTATATTGTTTTAAATAATGATTTGTTTGTATATCTTTTAATGTGTTTTTTTAAAGAGATGTGAAATAAAATTGAATACTTGAATACTTGAACTTATAAATACGATATTGATAATTCAATATATAAGACTGGTTAACGTTTTGTTTGTTTTCTTCTCACAAATTTTATTGCATTATGGTTATTTAATGTAATATAAATCCATGTAATTTAAATTACAACATCCATTTCATCTCTACAATATATTTACTTTACTGGAAACACACAAACCTCAGCTTTAACCCAGCTACACCTGCGTGAAGCGATGCCCAATGTGTAATCTATACTATTAAGTGATTCTCTGCACTGCAAGAGTTAATAATGATCCTGCTCTTGCCACCTGCCTACTGTGAAACTCCGTTTAGTTTTCTTACAAGATTTTATTATCATCGAATTTTCGATCGGAACTAAAAAGTTGACCTATTGATCGTGTGTTTGGTAGTCGACCGGTCGAATTGATATCATAACACTGAAGACCTATTGATCGTGTGTTTGGTAGTCGACTGGTCGAATTGATATCATAACACTGAAGACCTATTGATCGTGTGTTTGGTAGTCGACTGGTCGAATTTATATCATAACACTGAAGGATAGCATCAACTACACGGTGTGACATAAAAATGAGTCCCATTGTCTGAAATAAAATAACAATGATTATGTTTACTCTATTTATGTTTTGAAGTGTCTATTATTGCCATGTATTGTATTGATTGAACATAAGTGATCTGTTACTTATTCGTATTATATACCATGGATATAGTCATACATATTTAAAAGTCATATACCTATGTGAGTTGATTAAAAACAAGGCCCTTGGCAAAGGGGGAAGGGGTGAATCCAACCCTTATCTATTTCTATTTTTTGTTTATTTCTCTCTCTCTCGCTCTCTCTTTTTCTCTATGATACTATATTAAGGGAGAGAGAGAGAGAGGTATAAAACCTGAAAAACTTCACTGTAAGTGATTCAGTATGCTCTTTCTCGTATTCCACAGTTTAGTGATCACTTGGATTTAAATGGTGACAAAAGTAAGATTTCACATTATCAACTGGTAACTTGGGATGATAAATGTACTATTTTGTTCAAGCGGTCCTTGAATAAAGAATAATTACAATGTTTGACTGTTCACATGGATTTATACACGATTTAATGATCATTTATTACAACATCATCCATAAAGTTCACGTCTAATGACCCCTCTTGCCACTTTAAAAAGTTCACATACCCTTCCCACAGTAATACGATATGATTTACATATTTCATGAGTATTATGGTTCTCTTCACAACTTACTTCTAAGCGCTATGGTACGCTATGTTTTTTTTTTAGCGCTAGCTTCATATCAAACTTGTGTAAGCAGGAAAGTTAGACATTTTGCGGAAAAGGGGTGATTTTTAGTTACCGAAGTTAATGGATATGAAAAACAAAAGGATTGTTTATTGTTTCATTATAAATGTATTCATGAATTGGCACCAATTTATCTGCAAGAACTTTTCCACGAATACAAGCCCTCGCGCAATTTACGGTCATCTTCAAAATTAAACCTCATGTCTACTTCTGTGTCAACTCTTTCTTATGGTAATCGCTCTTTTTTGCAAAGCTTCTCTTTGAACAAACTACCTTTAAATGTCAAAAACTGTCAAATTGTTAACCTATTCAAAACAAGACTTATATAAGACACATTTATTTAAGATTGCTCTCGATGATGAATTAAATCTGTTCACTTTGATGTGTATTCCATGTTTGTAGGTTTATTTGCACTTTTTTGTTTTGTTTAATATGTAATTGTTTATCAGTCTATTTTGTTTGTTATAGCGCTTAGAGACTTCGGTGGTAAGCGCTTAATAAGTAACGTTTTTATTATTATTATTATTATTATTATTATTATTGTTGTTGTTCAAATATCAAGACATTTTACGAAAAAGCGATTCGTATAAATTGTCAGGAAAATGTTGCAAAAATATAGCGTATTTTTGTACCATAAATTTGTACTTGATAAGTAAAACATTTAGGGTGTCAGTTTAAGAACAGTTTGTACAAATATTTTATACAAAAAGGGATCATAATATATGGAAAATGTTTTTGAAAGTCCGAAAATAGGAGGTTAATTTAATTGCTTACGATCAAGTGTTACCCGTCTGAATATAAAGTGACGTACGTACACCACCGAGGAATATTAATTCATTTTATTCGACAGGAACGTAAAGATTGTTTGGAAGTTATCATTTACGCATACAGTTTGCATGGCAAAAGTATACCCAACTTAGATTGATTCCCATTTACAGATAAAAACCTCATAGTATTGAACTATAATTCGCATTAAACAGCTAGTAACTCATATTCCCTGTAATGAAACCTTACTCATAAAGCAGGGCTCCCACTTAGCCGAGTTGGAGCCTCGAGTTGTGGCGAGCTGGCGCGATATTATGGCATGCAGTTTTATCATTAAAACATATTTCTTGATATCAAGAATTCAATTATTGATATCACGAAATCGAATTCCTGATATCACGAAATCGAAATCTTGATATCAGGAATTACCATTGCTTTACATCATAAAATTATTTCTTGATAACAAGAATTGATTTATTGATATCAATTAATAATAAAACGGCTAGCCATAAGATCACGCCAGCTCGCCACAACTCGAGGTTCCAACTCGGCTAAAGCGTTGGTCACATCCCACCGTGCGTGTTTTTAGTCCGTACGGTTTTTAGGGAGGCCACGGCCGCCACGTTTTTCTGAAAACGTAGGGAGGGAGTGGCAAAGGCAGGGAGGGAGTACCGGCAACGCGCGTCACACGCACTGTGTAAGTACGTGGCCCGCACGCCACGCCTGGCCGTGAACGGTTCCGTGCATCGTACGTTGCGCACGTGGTAAGTGCGTTGTACGTGCTTACAACGTGCTTACAACGTACGGTCTCCGTGCGGTTGCCACGTTATCGTACGGAGGCCGTGCTTACAAGTGCTGCTCACGTACGGTGTCCTTACTCACTCGCATGTTGTAAGTGCATGCACGTGCGATGAACTCGGTGTTTATATAGGACGACATTCCGATGTTCTCCAGAAGTCCCAGCTGTTGCTGCCTCAAGATGCCGCTCATTCCACCGAAGAGACTATATACTGCATAAATCAGTGTGAACAACGTGCGTTGTAAGTGCTTACTCGGTACGGTCCACGTGAGTTCTGCGTGCTCATTGGATAGCTGAACTGGGGAAGTGGCGAGTAAGCACGGACCACGCACTTATCACCGTGTGCGCCTTTAAAAGACGCACGGAGTCAGTGCGTTGTGCGCTCGTTGGCAGTACCGGGCACGCACGTCACACGCACTGGGGTGAATCGGTAGCCCGAACGCAGCCCGAACGCAGCGAAAGTTCCTCGTGCACTAAAAGTGCTACGGTGTGTCTGCGTTCTCCCAAATCCGTACGGAGGCGGTACTCATCACGTACGGATACCCACATTTTGCCCACGTTTTTGCACGTAGACAGCACGCACTTGCAAGTACGGCGGGATGTGACCACCGCATAAGTCGGAGCCCTGCTTAACACTGCTGCCATGGATGACTGCATGAGCAGCAGCCTTTTCAAAAGGTATTGTCAGCACCCCCTTGTATCAATACGTTTAGGCTGCATCAATCAATATGGGTGAAAAGCATTTACGCACTGGTATTTAAAGCCACACTGCACTACTTATAGTTACTTGCGCTCTCTATATAGGAAACAATGCCTAATCGGTGACCATTGGTCCCCGTTTTCCTATGTTAATTGAGAGGTGATTTGATGAGATAACCACCTGTCAGTGACCTCGCAGGGAGGTATAATACCTCCTGGCCAAACTAGGGCAGATAGGCTTTAAGTCTGATAACTATATTTGCATTATTTTGTGCAATTGCGTAGAAAAGTAAAAATGTAAAAACTCAAGCTAAAAAAAGGTTTATTTGCTAGAAAATATTATGATTTTCTCTTTGTTATGATGACACAATCTTGTCACAATTTTGTATTCCTTGTTAAAGGGATAGTTGAGTTTTATTGAAGAGGGCAATTGGTATGATCGTATTCAATCTAAATTCACACATTTCTGGGTCTAAACTTACCTTCATAGCAATTTTAGGTTTTAAAAGGCACTAGAAATGTAATAAATAAGACTAAGAGCACTAACCATGCACTTTGAATGCATTTGCGGTCTTAAACAAGAACTCAACTATCCCTTTAAGCTAAGCCATGTCATTGTGTCATTCAGAATGGACAAAGTTTACTAGGAATGAATGCTTTCTTTTCCCGCAAAACTCTACAGTCAATATCTTTGAGGTAAGTAGACCTCTGGTTTTAATACACTGTCGAGACAACCGTATGCACATGTCTTTAATATGGAGGTAAAATGGCAAAATGGACAAGTGAGCAGAGAGATCTTCGATATAATGAGATAAGAAGTTAGAAGGCTAGTAAGAAAGTAATGAAACATAGTATTGGTAATGTCCACACTTTTACAGTAACACATTTATGAGAAGTAGAAGAAGTATATAGTAGGAGTAGTAGTAGTAGTAGTAGTGGTAGTAGTAGTAGTAGTAATAGTAGATGTAGAAGTAGTAGTAGTAGTAGTAGTAGTAGATGTAGTTGTATTAGTACAAACCTGTACCTGTACCTGTAATTTAGTTGCAATGGCGACCTTCGTCATTGCCTTGTTTTTCGTTCACATTCTGCCCCATTAATATTCTCCTCCTTGTTTTCCTTATCTTCCTTATCGTCAGGAAATCGCATTCGTTTTGCACATAGTGCTTGTTATTCCTATAGTTGAAGTTGTATAGGGGTAACATGGTGGAGATATCCACAGCCGTCCTAGATGAGCGGCGCTCGCCTAGTGTTTGGAAAGAGTTTTATATGTTTTCTTGAGCAGGTGGAAGGGGGGGGGGGGGGGTGCGATGGAAAATAATTTATTTTTGTTTGAACAGCGTGAATTAGAATTAACATTATTCGTCTCGATGGGTTTTACAATTTGGGAACTAATTACCTTTATATGCCCATGCGCAGATAGTATTTATGAACTAGCTTATTAGACCGCCTGTTCTATTTTGATTGATATTTTGCCTGAACTTAAATGAAGCTGAATTGCTTTGAACTGTATATGCACTTGAGCCTGCATTCTTATTTTCTGGGTTCACTACAAAGGCTTTTCACCCACAATGAATGCTGCAGTCCAAACGTATTGGTACCAGGGAGAGTTGGTACAAGGGGATGTTGACAATGCCTTTTGAAAAGGCTGCTGTTCAGTCATCCATGGCAGTAGCGTTATGAGTACGGTTTCATTACACGGAATATGAGTTACTGTTCAATACGAATTATAATTCAATGCCATACAGGTTTTTATCTGTAAATGGGAATCAATCTTAATTGGGTATACCTCACGCTCATACAAGCGGTATGCGTAAATGATAACTTCCAAACAATCTTAAGTCTACATCTTCCCTCCTTTATCCATCATATTGCTCCCCCCTCTCTCTCTCTCTCTCTCTCTATGTTGACCAGGCTGCTTTGATTGAAGGCTACTCAAGTGCCTTACACACCCCCAAACACACTCGTGTAACCTATACGTACGGAGATCGAAATGCATGCGCACTAATTTTATTTCAAAGCCACAATCATGCTTCCCACACGCATTTCTTTCCTAAATCCATACATTACAACTTCGATCTTTACCGGTTTCTACATAGCATGTACAGTCCAGTTCATGCACACTGCACTAGCTATATTTCTATTCCCCTCTCTCTTTTTCTTTTCCACACCCAGCCCACACCCGCCATCAGATCAATGTAAGAGTCCTAAGAGTGTATTGGTCATAGAGATTGACCAATAAAGCTCTGAGGAGATATAAACTTGATCTAGATCAAGAATAAATCATATTGCGACAATCATTCATTTTCATGAAAATGGGGTTATGGTTCTAACTATATAGGCAACAGTGCAATAAAGATAACGGTGACATTGATAATAATAATGATGATAATAACAATAATAATCTTAATAATGATAATAATAATAATAACACAACTAAAGATCAGTAGCAATGGTATATATCTGTATCTCCCGTGTACTGCTCCTGTGGTATGTATATGGCCCAAAAAAGAAGAAAAAAATTAATTTGTTTGCCTTTTACACGTGATCTTTGAATGGAGCCGTTATGCAAATTTTATATGCGACGCGGGGGATAATAATAGTACTATACATTTTACATTCACATCGTGTTTGGTGTGCACGCATACACACAACCCGGAAAGGGTTAAGTTTGGTAAGGCGTGACGCCTATTTTATATATTATATGCGGGGAAGACCACGTTGGCTTGAATGTAGCAACCTTGTATATTACACTAAATTGGCTGGTTTTCGGCATTGTAATATCAGTTTATACATGTACCATTGCCAATGATACATGCCAACATTTGACATTGGCGTTGACGTTGAGTGTTTTGTCTTGCGTGTGTTCAAGCAAGTAGGAGAATGATAAACAGAATTGACTTCCCTTCTAAGTTTGATTTGGTGTAACGGTGTACACGCACATCAGAATATAAGGTAAGCGTATCGAACAGTATTCCTATACCAATAGGCTTAGTACCGTACTGGGGGGGGGGGGGGGGGGGGGGGGGAGAGGGGTGTTCCAACTTAGACATCTCGATCTAATGTTTGTTTGATTTTTCTATTTTTCACTTTTATGAAGATTTGATGCAAAGGAAAGTCTCTTTTTCTGTTTCTTTTTTGGTTTTGTTCGAGAAGAGGGGAAGGGGGAAGGGTATTCGAATATGCATGGATCCGTCCATTTCAGAGTTTTAGAGTTAAACTCGTATAGATTTACTTGAAGTTTCTGAATTCGCACTCTCTTTATCAAAGTGTTTGATTTGAGCATGCTGGCCTTCTATTCATATTATATTTATATATGGTAGATACAAATAATATACAACAAGACATTGATCGTATTCAATTTTCATATGCTATGTTTTTCATTATATCATTTGTTAAACAAACATGTACATTTTAAACTACTTTCTGCCAAGTGATTAAGGGTCGGAAAGTAATGCATGATAACAAAACACTTTTGAAAAATACATATGGGTTCAAGAGCAATTTCAATACTGCAGAGCTAATAGAAATCATGTTCGGATTAGCTCAAAAGCAGGTGAAAAACAAATATCTGAGACATTTACAGTAGACTGTGGTGAAAAAGATAGCATTCCAAGTAAAGTTTGTCCATTCTGAATGTCTAAATGACAAGGATTAGCTCAATAAGGAATACGGGAAACAATAATCTCACAAAAATGGCGATTTTGTGCTCTCATATATAAGAGCAGAAATGTGTATATAATTATATAGCCATCTTATCCCGATATCTCAAAAACAACTTGAGGTATGAATTTCAAACATGGTGGCGGTGTGTATTATGATAGCAAAACAATCTGATTATGGATTCTGGGGTAAGTCAAAGGTCAAAGCTCATTGCCCTGGCCAATCTCTGTAATTGCAGGTATTATACTTGTTACCACGGTACATCAAGAACAACTCGAGATATTAGCTTCAAACATGATTATAGTTTGTATCACCTAATTAAAGATAAATTCCAGTTCTGGTAAAAAAGGGAAAATTAATTTCACAGAATCAAACGAAACTTACACTGAATGTTGAATATTACAAATAAATGATGTGTGCCAAACAATTTTGGAAGAAAATGTGTACTAGCTGAGTAATGAGCATAGAAAGACAAGGAAATCAAGGTAGTACTAGCCCCGACACCATTTGTGTTGTCCCATTTATAGCTTTCTGTATACAGAGTTTGTTACTTTACCAAGACTTGGCCAAATTTATTATGATTTTGATGACTCCAGAACCTTGCAGTGCGCACAAATACTTACATGCTACATGATCAACTGTTTCTGATCCATTCCACACCTTTTCTTTCACAATGTAATCGCATTACCGGAACTCACCTTTATCTTTAAAGCCGAACTGATTAGATTTAGGGGTATTAAGTATTGGGTCAAAATTAATGTCAGGAGTCATAGAGGTCCATCTTGAAAATGAAGGTATTAACCTTGTTATCACAATATGTCAAGAACTTCTTGAGGTTTGAGCTTCAAACATGGTGGTAGTATTACCACAGGTAGAACATCCAAGTTTTAGCTCACCTGAGCCAAAGTCTCAAGTGAGCTATTGCGATCGCTTTTTGTCCGTCGTCCGGCGTCCATAAACTTGTTACAATATCAATTTCTTCTAAAAAATGCTTGGCTGAATTTAATTAAACTTGATAGGAATCATTCTAAGGCACAAAATATTTCAAGTTGTTCAAATAGGGTGTATTTCCCAAGGGAGTTTGAGAGTAGCACCCCCCCCCCCTGAAAAAAGCCCTCTGGTTAAAATATTCTTTTAAAAAAAAGACTGCATGGCCAGATTTTAACCAAGCTTAGTAGGAATCATCCTTAGGCAAGAGAGATATAAGGTTCTTCAACTGGGGTATGTATTACTTCATTGGCGCCTAGGGGGCAGCGCACCCCCTCCCCAAAGTTCTTCTTGGAAGTCAATGTAATGGCTGAATTCCATCCAAAATTTGTATGAATTACCTGCAGAAAAGGGAGATCTAAAGTTTGTTAAATTGGAGGCAGCCTTAAATATCAACCATGCTAGCAGCAGTGAGAGCACGACAAGCATTAAAATAAGTCCATGCACGAATCTTGAAAACTGTCAAAAAATTGTTCCAGTTGAATGAAGGATATCTCCGGTTACCCTCATTTTTTAAATTTCCTATGCTGATAGAACATGTATGTAGATATGATTTTATACCAAAATGTTGGGATGGGTTTTGACCACATTGTATGGGAAATTATGGATCATTTTTATGTGAAGAAGACCCAACTTCAAAGTTCATATGTATACCTGACCCTCAAGGGTACTTGGGAGCAGCACTCTTAAATTTCCCTACTGTTTCAATAGATGCTATGTCCCTGGTGCAAAGTGAATGGGAGTTAGGTCCCTTATTGCGAGCCCCCTACTGGGAGTAGTACCCTCTCCCACCCCTCCCCACCCCATAAAACAATCCTTTCTTGTTACATTTTTTGAATTCGTCTCAAACAAAGCATGGCCAGATTTTCACCAAACTTGGTAGGAATCATCCTTAGGCAAGGGAGATCAAAGGTTGTTCAAATGGGGTATGTATACTACGTAACCCCTCCCAAAGTTCCTCAGTGGCAACAAATCCATGTTTTTCTTGAAAACCCATGGCTGGATTATAGCCAAAATATTAAGTAGGAATCACCTACAGGAAAGGGATGTATAAAGTTGTTCAAGTGGGGTATATGCTCTGCAGGGGATTTGGGGGTAGCCTTCAATATCTACCATCCAAACACGGCAAAATTAACTACTACTTTACTACTACTACAACCACTAACTAGTTACTCTTACTATTACTTCTACTATAACTACTTCTCATACTACTACTAATATACTTTTTCCCATTCATTACTTATGCGAAAAAACATACTACATGTACATGTTTGTAGTTTTAAAAATATAACAATGTGGGCTATTCAAACTGACTCTTCTCTTTTTTCTTGTTATTTAATTGCACTTTCAGTTGACCATTTTCAATTTTCCATAAAATGTGGTAGTGTAAACGTGTAAACATTACCAATGCTATGTTTCATTACTTAATGTAGGCCCCCACCATTATTTTCTTCCAGATCGTGGCTTGTTCTTGTGACTGTGTCAATTAATTTGCCAAGATGCCTGTATCACTTAGTGAGTGGAGGGTCCGAATCGGAACATTTGTTTATTGGATTAAGGATTATGAGGTTAAGGAGAGGAGAGAAAGATTGCTTAAAGAAAGGATTCGGAGACTGAAGGTTCTTTGCGAGAGACTTGAAGCGAAAATGGGTGATTCTGGAGAGGAGTCTGAAGATGACAAAAGTAGGCAAGATGGCCCTGATTCCAAGGGATGTCCTCATAAAACTTCGAACATTCGTTCGTCAGGAAACTCATCAGATATCAAGGACTTATTAACTTCATGTGATCAGTGCATACAGGAAATATTAACGGCAAGTGATTCTCATATCAAGGAGATACTCACCCCTTCTGATACATGTATTAAACAATTGCTGACACCAAGAAATGAGAGATTGCAAAGGATTCGGAGACTGAAGGTTCTTTGCGAGAGACTTGAAGCGAAAAGGGGTGATTCTGGAGAGGAGTCAGAAGATGACAAAAGAAGACAAGATGACCCTGATCTCAAGGGATGTCCTCATCAAACTTTTAACATTCGGTCGTCAGGAAACTCATCAGATATCAAGGATTTACTAACTTCATGTGATCAGTGTATTCAGGATTTATTAACAGCAAGTGATTCTCATATCAAGGAGATACTCACTCCTTCTGGTTGTAGCATCAAAGAACTCATTACCCCAAATGACTGTAGCATCAAAAGTACAAAAACGTTGAATGGTTCGACTATCAAAGATGTAATCACACCAAACGATTCTGGTATCAAAGATCTAGTTACAACAAATGATTCTCGAATACAAAATCTGGTCAAGGCGAATAACGACTCTAAAATTCAAGATCTAGTCAAGGCAAATGATGATTCTAGAATCCACGATCTACTCACGACAAATTATTCTAGTATCAGGGATCCAATTACACCAAACTACTGTAATATAAAATATGTAATCGTATCCAAGAACGCTGGCACTAAACCACTTGATACCCAAAATGGTTTTAGCACCAAAGAGTTCAATCCGCTAAATGCTTCCAGTATCAAAGATCTCATTACACCAAATGATTCTAGCATCATAAATCTAATCACGTCAGAATATTCTAATGTCAAGTATCTAATCACAGCAAATGATTCAAAAATCAATAATCTACTAAGTCCAAACGAGAACAACATTAAACAGCTAATAAAGCCGGACGATGACTCCATTCAAGAGCAGCTTGCACACGCTTATGATTATGTTAAAACAGTACGTACGCGTCATAGTCTGTCAGACGCTTCCTTGAGGGAGCTACTCACATCCTCCTATCCGTCCACGAAATACCTTCAGACTTCAAATTATGATTTAAATGCTGATCTCATCATAAAGACTTCTTACATCAAAGACCATGATGGCTCTGTGAACGAGCAATCACCGGGTTCAGGAACCACAGTATGCAGACCATTTGCACCATGTAATGATTTCCTGGTGGAGCTCCTAAAACCAACTTTGTCTGCAAGCAAAGATCTTCCTTCAATTGACCTACATCATGTGTGTTGCCATGAACCTGACAGACGAAATGAGCCATTCTCTGAAGAGAGTGGCAAACTACCTCATTCCATGGGCAGAGAGCAGCATCCTCAACCTGATACTATCACCAAGGAAGCAACTGATGATGAACTCCTCAAGGAGCATCATACATCATCGGGAAGCTCCAAGCAGCCACAGACTGAACCCAGTTTTTGCACGGCAGTCAGATGCAATCCCCTTGTTCCAATCGTCTCAAGGAAATACTGCATCAGCGAAAGACATGGAGAGGTGGGTACACATACTATTTCGATCAGCCCTTTATATTAACCAATTGTTTACTGGATCCAGATGGCTCCTATACTAAAGCCTATGGCAATTAAAAAAGATATCGTAGTCAGTGGGTTAAGTAATTGTAAAATTGCAAATAACGTGAAGAAGAAAAAAAAGTAAGCAAGAAGGAGAGGAGCATCAAGTTGATACCATCAAAAAAACATTATCGCTGAAAGGGCGCCTACATGTAGATCAAAGATTATTTCAAGGACTTTAATAATTAGTTTCGGTTTCAGTTTTGTTTTCATTTTTCAACAGAATAATCAATAAATAAACAATTATAACAATACATAAATCACGGAGATCAACATGTACATGTAGGCCTACATTAATATAATGTATTTTGAAAATAATTAATGACATTAAAAAAAAACAATGTATGCATGTACATTTGCTGTAGGTTGTGTTTTAAAATGGAGCATTGAGAAATATTCTTTCATTGCTACATTGTTCTCATATATTCATTGTCTCTAAAAACAATATATATCTCAATGAACTTTGTCTGAAATTTGAAAACCTGATATTTCGATAAAAAACACAATGATTTTGAACCTCTGAACATGTTACTAATTTAACTCTAAAAAGATCTCAGCTTAGGAAGGTCCAATTGATGTGAAAACTAGGATGGTGATAGATTGAAGTATATTGAATATTAAGATGGGAATGTTTATTTATTTATTTAAAACAAAAAAAAATTATGACAATATGCTTACACACGCAAATTTGTGAGAATTGCATATTTTGGTAGACATGTGATGATATTTTGTCACCTAACACCTGAACCATAAGTCCGCCCATAACGAATGTGCTATCAAAATGTGCGGGAGACATGAGGGAAAAAAAGGGGTTTCAGCGCCAAAGGTTCAGGGGTTTTGATGCAGCGGCCAAAAAAAAAAATCGACGGGGGGGGGGATTATGCCCCCCCCCCCCCGGCCTTATTAGTGTTAAGGATTTTAAGTAATGATTATTTCATGTTATCAAACACAATATGGTCAAGCAATGAAATGCACACAATACGTGTATTCATAATTTTTGCTTAAAAACAAAAATACATGTATGCATCTGGTATATTATTTAGGTTATTCAAAGGATATTGAATCAAACCACAAAATGTGGAATGACTGTCTGGAATGATGATGAAATGGAAGAATTGTACACAAACAAATAATATATTCCCATGATTTAGGCAAACAACAATAACTATCTTAATTTGATAATGTGCTGGTGAAGTAAAATATGCTCAATCATAAATTATTTAATTGTATTTTCTCTCGTTTTGATAAAAAAACAGATGGGAGATTCTTGTCATGGACCGTCCTTAAAGTCAAAGACAGATTTGATCTCTGGACAGATTCCTCCTATCTCCGAACTGCTCCTCTTGAAATCTGGGGATGTAGAGCTCAACCCAGGCCCTCGTGACGCGTAAGTTAGTCTCTTATATTTCTTCAGCTAAATTGACATATGAAAGTTCAACAAACGCTACATCCATTTTTATACAAGTTGACTATTTTTGCATAATGAATGTACTTTTCTTTTTAGTAGACCGGCATACAGTCAAAAAGTTGAATTTTATACAAAAATATAAGTAAGCACTTCTAGCCTGTTTCTAGCATGTTATGTTCCAAAACTTGCTACATCCACTTCAGTTCAGTTCCAAAACATGCTACATCCATTAAACAATGACCTACTCCAGGAATTCACCAATTCTCAGATTTTTAAAAGTAGTTGATTAATTACAGGAACAAAACAGACACCTTGGTTTATTTAGGGAGTGATTGTGTCATCCCAAGAATATATCGGTTCAAGTTTTATTTCAAATTAATAATGCAAAATAGGAGTATAAAAAAAAAAAACTTTTTTATCAGAACTTAGTTTTACATATATGTAGGATTATGTTTTGGAACACGAGGCATAATCTGTCGCTGATATTTCATGGAGTAAATTAAGGGAGGATTAATTCTGTGCTAAACAATTGTGTGGTGATCATCACACCAGCCCCAAACACTGAATTTGCCCTGCTCTAGCCCGTTGCTTGAATGATTTTCTGGTGAACCTCATGCACAGGCTTTGTTGTTTACAACCAGTAACGTGGACGACAAGCAATAGGACGTTAGGACATCTGTTCTTTATTTGATGTATGATTTAGTTCATTAACTTTCTTCAGACAAAAGAATTGGTACGCGATACAATCATAGGCATACAGCACCAATTAATCTTATTGCTCAGTAGGAAGTTTGATCTTTCCTTTCTTTCTCATCGATTTTTTATGTTAGAGCTGGGTGGAGCTTGGATTTAGAGAGAGAGTTGCTGTCATTGGTCAAAGACGTTTCTCCGACACACTACCACGACTTGTGTAATGCTCTAGATGTCTCCTACGCACAAAGTAAAGTGATTTTAACGAAAAACCACTTAGATGTGTCCAATGCATTGTCTGAAGTCATCTTCAGCTGGAGAGACAAGCAGAAGGATGGCACTAATTACAAGAGACTTCTAGCTGAAAAACTCAAGAGTGTACATTTAGATGCATTGGGAACAAAACTAGTAGAAGGTGAGTGAGCTGTGCAATTTATATCACGCGACTGTCTGTCCTTGGTATATGTGGAGACCTACGTGATGCGGGGGGGGGGGATTGGGGCACTCCAAGTCAATAGTCATCAATGTATTTCAACAAGAATATCACTTTTTCTGAGGCCTAATTGGCATGTGGGGGGGGGGGGGGGGTAATGACGGGCACTCCCCTTCCTTCCAATCAATTCTTAACGTACGTACATGCTACAATTTCAGTTTTTGATATGACATATTTTCAAGAATATTCTAGTGTAGTTTGTAACACCCGTTTCCACTGAATATAATTATCTATAGTAAACATTTTGAAAAGAAGTAAATAATTTGGCAATTTTTTCTTTCAAATTTCTATTTAGAAATAGATACACGTTACATAACACAATGGCATTCAATATGTCTGGACTGTCATTTAGCTATGCCTATTGTGAGATACTACAACTCCTTCTCATCTTCTCCTCATGAATGATGTTTGCTTCATAAGCTATAAACACCACTGACATGCTGTTTCATTAGGTCAGCCGAGCAGCGGGTCACCTTTTGCTAAAATGTCCATGATTTTTTAGGTTTATCAAGAATTAGATTTTTTTTCTTAATCTACCTCGTGATAGTTTTGTACCAAACTTAACTTCAAAATTCGGTTTCAGTTACTTGTTTTCCAGATTAGAAATTGAGTGTGTGTGGGGGAAGCTAATGGTCCGTTGTAAAAGGTTACTGGTTAGAAATGGAAAAGCATAAATTTTAATTTGAGAATTCAACAAAATAGCAGTTACATGTACTTTGCATGCATTTTGTGGGGCATAAAAACCTGACATTTTTTGTAATGACTGTATAAAACACAGTTACACAGGCACCAATCAGTCTAATGGTGGGACCACGGGAGGGGGCACAATTCACGTGTCTAAGAAATTTGTTGGAGGCCTGTCACGTTTAGTGGTAGAGTAAAGAAAAACACAATTGCCCAAAAGAATTTTGTGAAAACAGCTAGGTACTCCCTCTTCGTCAAATTTAAACTTCAGAGCTGATCATTTGTAATGATAATTTGATCATATTCCTGTAAATATTGATCAACATGACAATGTTTAATTACATATTATTTTAAAGAGCATTCAATTTAGATACATTGGTCTCATTTTAACGTATAGGTGGATACTCGACACAAGACCCCCAAACTCAAGGTGAGTATACATGATGAAGTCCCGCAAATAGTTACAGTGTGAAATGCTGTTATATTTTGGAAGCCGTTTGGAACTAGAAATATAATGATTGCAATTATACTTGATTAAATTCAGACAAGGGGTCAAGCCAACATTCCCCGAAACTTCAAAGCAAACATGTGTATTACTAAAACCCTACGTTGACAATTAACATATCTGGCGTTTCAACATTTGTGTATTAAATCGAGACTGTTAAAAAATCTGTTTAAAAATTGGATGAAATACTCGGGGGAAGGTGTGAATAGCTTGAAAACTACAGTTACAATAGGGACATGGTTGAAAAGGTTAATTTGTCTCTGGTCATAATGCGTTAATATAATGCATGTGTGTGTGTTTATATGCGTCATTCATACACTGTAGGTGCGTTGGGAAAAAATAACTATTAGAGGGTATCTGGGTTACATTTTTAGTTCACTCTACCCATCCCACTTATAATGGTCGTTTGTACGATCAACTGGCACAGCCTGTCAGCTCTGCAGGCTTAATTCTTCTATCGGGGATGACCATTATCTGTATATCAAGTGTCATATGGTTTTAAGTTGTGACCGAATGAAAAGAGCAAGCACAAACTTTTGACACTTTATTTTTAATAGTGGCAGCATCAGCTTCCTTATTTCAAAATATTCTGAGCTGCAGCCCTCCCCTACTTTTTTCTTGTAAACCTATGTACGCCTGCTCCTCGTAATTCCTGTAGAGCAGGTATGGAACAGGATTTATGAGGGCAGGCGATATTCATCAAGGAACAGCATGCAATGCGCTACAGAGAGGTAGCTTGTGACTACTAACAGGCGCGTGCTGCAGGGACCGAATCGGCTGCATGAAATAGACTGGAAGCCACTAATTAGTCACCAAGCTATCCCAAAGAGTATTTGAAATGGGGGGCATGAAAGTAACATCCGGACATTTGGGGATATTGGCGATAGCGGGAATTCTGAAAAATTATCACTAACTTGGGAAAATATGGCCTTCATCTTTTTGGTGATGGGTGAGCGCTTTCTTTTCAGAAGCTAAAAGATTCCAGTATTTCAGTGTTTGTACTGGTTAATTTCTTCAGTTACCTTGATTTTGACCCAAAAAAAGCATTTACAATCAACCAAAAGTCGTTTTCTCGCATTCCGGTGTTTCGCCAGTAGCTGCATTGCATACCGGTAGCAACTAATGGCAAATGTGACAAAAAATCACAATTGAAAAACCCACCTCTGGAGTGTGGTTTTGTAAAAAGTGCCTGCCGAAGTTACACCGATTTGTGCAGGGTAAATGCAAACTTCCATAAAACACTGTTTTTTGCTCGCGTGACTCTCCCCGTTTCTTCGCTAACAAAAAGTGCATGCACAATACTCACCCAAAAATATCACCACACTTTTATGTTTTTCATAGAAGTCCGAAAATTCAATGATTTTTCAAAGTCGTGTTTGGGATGTGTAAACGGACCTAATATTAATATCTTCCCTGCATGTGTTTAATAATAATAATAATAATAATAATAATAACAATATTTATAAAGCGCAACATATCCATCTCTAGAGATGCTCAAGGCGCATACAAATAATTTAAATTAATATTCAACATATTCAACATAAATTTAACAATATGCATTGAGCATCAGGTGAGTTTTAAGCCCAGTTTTGAAAGAAGAGAGAGTGTTGGCCGTCTGAATAGAGAGAGGTAACTTATTCCACAAAGAAGGAGCTGCTGATGCAAATGCTCTATCCCCCCAATTTCTTTTGGTACATTTCTTTAAGTCTAATATTATGTGATGAACGTAAACCAGAACGACCTGCAGAGTGGGGTGATAGAAGGGATGAAATATATTCTGGAGCTAGATCATTTAGTGCACGATATGTTAAGAGTAGAATTGTATAGACCACACGCTGTTAAACAGGGAGCCAGTGCAGAGATTTCAAGATAGGAGTGATATGTGATGATCTTCTGGTGTTAGTTACAAGGCGAGCAGCAGCATTCTGAACTTTTTGCAATCGGTTAATTTGGTTGGCGGGTAGTCGAAAGAGTAATGAATTGCAATTATCAAGGTGCGAAGTAACAAAAGCATGTACTTACTGTTGGGTGGACTGAGGTGAGAGGTATTGCCTAATTGCACGGATATTACGTAGATTACAATTGGCCAGTTTAACACAATTTGATACATGGGCTTCAAGTGACATTGCAGAATCAAATATTACACCAAGATTCCTAGCTTGATGTACAGGAGATACAGGGGCAGAACCAACTTGAACATGAGAAACCTTAATTTTACTGAGCTGTCTACTGTTGCCAAGCAAAATGAATTTTGTTTTTGCATCATTTAGTTTTAAGCAACTTTCAATCATCCAGTTCCTTACATCAGCTATACATTTTTCAATTTTCTTCACATTTTCATCTATTTCTCTCTGGACAGGTTTGCAAAAAAAATAAAGCTGTAAGTCATCTGCATACATATGATAATTTATACTGTGTTTCTGAACAATATGCTGTATGGGCAGAGTATAAACATTGAACAATTGAGGACCGAGAACAGATCCTTGGGGGACTGAAAAATCTAAACTAACTGAAGCAGAGGTAGCATCACGGATACAAACTTCTTGTGATCTACTAGAAAGATATGACATAAACCACTTCAATACTACACCATTGAGACCTATTTCTTTTAATCTATTTAGCAAAATGCAATGATCAACGGTATCAAAAGCACTGCTGAGATCAAGCAGTACTAAACCAGAGACATTTCCATTACCCATACCAATTAATACATCATTGTTTACCCGTAACAGTGCACTTTCCACGCTATGCATCTCCCTGTATGCTGACTGGAAGGATTTTGCAAACTCTTATTCTTCAAGTGAGACTGTAGTCTACCAGAAACAACTCTTTCTATCACCTTGCCTAATTATTTTAGATTAGCAATTGGTCCGTAGTTTTTCAAATCATGTCTTTAAGCGTAGTAAAAACAATTTATCAACCAAAGATGTCAGTTGCCTTTCTAGACGCTTTAGGCATTTAATATCTCTGTCCTTATTTGTAACATCTCTTGAAATAGATTTTTATTGAATTTACATGAATTGTTTTAATCTTCATACAGATCCAATACTGGATACTTCCCAACCGAGCATGACTGAGGCACAGGTTCTCCAGTGTGGGGAAGACTTGAAGACATTCTATCGCGAACAAATGTGCAAAATTAAACCTGACCCGCTTGATTTCAATATCATCCTTGAATTTGAGCAAATTTACACGAACTTAACGCTGCTCAGGAACAAAATGGGAACAATTGGAACCAAAACGCCACTGGATTACACTGATCTTCTTACTACAAAAGTTAACGGGGTGCTTCCTAAACGTCTGCTAGTTGAAGGTGAAGGTGGTGTTGGTAAAACGACTTTCTGTTCTAAGATTGCATGGGATTGGGTCAATGGATCTCCAGAGTTTCAGCGCTTCAGTTGGGTTCTCGTTATACCCCTGCGCAACGTTGTGAAGGGTCAGACAATTGGTGATATTATGAAAAACTATCTCTCTGACAATAATGCTCTAAACCCTAAACAGATCGACCATTACATATTATCTCAACCTACAAAGGTTCTGATTGTACTTGATGGACTTGATGAGTATGATGGGGACCTCTCTGCCAAAGAAAGCTCAGACATTTCTCAGATTCTACGATTGGAGAAATTCAAGCAATGCATAGTTCTGGTAACAACAAGACCGTGGAGGGCGGATCAGATCAAATCCAACGAAGGATTGATTAAGTCGTATGCTTTCATTGCAGTAGAAGGATTTAGTGCTGAAAATGTCTCTACATACATCAACAAGTACTTTGTGAACGATGAGAAGGCAGGATCAAAGCTGAGTCAGTTTATTGAAGTGAATGATGTAATCAAGGAGAACATGGCACCCTTCCCGATTTACGTAGCAATGCTATGCATTTTATGGAAAAATTGTGACAGTGAGAAACGAGAAACAATACGCAGACTGAAGACATTTTCTCAATTATTTGAACAAATGATCATGTTTCTAAGAGACCATTATGTGTCAAAGGTTTCCGAAGCCCATTTGGACAAGGAAAAGGAAAGTATCAAGTTTTGTTTGCACAAAATAGGATCGATTGCATTCTCAGGACTCCTGAAAAAGAAATTGGTTTTTATTGAGGAGGACTTCAGCTCGTGTAAGGAAGCCATGGAGACATGTTGCAGAATTGGAGTTCTAAGTCGAGAAAATCGAAATGTATCCAGATGGAAAAGAACTGTGACTGCTACACAGCCTATAACCACTAGTGTCTTCTTTCCTCACAAATTATTTCAGGAATATGTTGCGTCTATTTATCTTGCCTTTCTATATGACATGAATTGCGAAGAGTACAGTAGGTCGATGGGCGAAGTACTGAGCGATGACCCACAAGAATTCCGTTACCTCTTGTATTTCACCGCTGCCCTGGGAAAGGAGGTGGGACTTGATATTGTCAAGAAAATACAACAAAATGATGTAGACAGTGATAGTCCTCTTCATCGTTCCAGACTCATAGCAGAATACCTCGCGTACGAACAACCAAGAAGAAATAACTTTAATTTTCTTGTAGATGTCACTTTTGAAGCATATAGCAAAGACACGGCGAAAGCAGTAGGACAACAGATATTTGCAGACGAGAGAATACTAACCATCGATAAAGACATGCCCACTCACACAACTTCTGGTTATTTATTCATCATGGAACAACATGGAATGGTTTGTTATAGTTTATATATATATATATACGCATAAAAGATTCTAAGCCTGTAATCGGTAAAAATTACAGGCATGAAATTTACTACCGACTGTTGGGCATTATACATACAGACATTGACCGGTATAGTTATACTTGTGCATACAACAAAAGTCAACAATGAATACGCACACTAAGAAACGCATGTTAAATTTCCCTACAAATACATACATTTTGACATGCCTATTTTGTTAAAATACATGTATCCCTTTTTGAGAATTGACACGAGGGATGCACTACAAATACTGCTTTTTTGGGGGTCATGCTTAAAATATATTGCTCCTCTGTCATCTCTGGCGTGATTCTTAAATTAGGATGCCCTGCAAAATAAATCAGCATCTTTGGCGGCTTAAAGCAAGTGTAGGGAACATAGATTATAATTACTAAAAAGAACCGCCTTGTTCAATAGTTATAACCATGTCGCTCAAAGCAAAACATATTTATATATTATTTAATGTAAGACAATTACCTATAAAAGTATGTGTATCTATACAAGTGTATAGCCGGCGTACAAACCTCCATCTCAGCAATAAACTTATCCAATGTTGTAATAATTTCCTTCATAAATGTATGTGAAAGGAAACGAAAACAGAATGACATTCAAATTGTAGATTAAATGAAAAGTGGGTCCATAATCTATTTTGGTTCCTGGTTAGGGCCTATATGTCATAACCACTGGTTATTCAGTATATACATGTAGGCTCGACTGAAAGAAACATGGATAGTATACACATCGACATAGGTAAATACATTGTGGTAATTCTTCATCAGTTATTAATTGTTGTAAGGGAACCATATTACTTTCATAATTTAAAGACCGTCTGTATTAGTTTGGCCAGGGAGATTAGACTCCATGAAAGGTCACTGACAGATTGTTATCTCATCAAATAAGTTCTCAATCAACATAAGAAAAAGAGGATCATGGGGGACCAACATGCACCGATTAGGCATTGTTTGCTCTATAGAGGGCGCAAGTAGCTACAAGTAGTGCAGTGTGTATTTAAGACACTGTACCCTTTCCCGCACTTGGTCTTGAAAGGGAGCACCCAGGTATATCCATCCTGGAACCTACCTATTATTGTATTTTGTTACAAGTAACAGTATTAATGTGCTTCTTTGAAAAGATAACAAATAATGATAAATAAGATTTAATAACATGTATACTGAAACTAGAAAACAAGTTCTGACAATTCAAATAATGGTTTCATATATACAGTGCGTCCCAGAAAAAAACGGAACCGAGAATGATCGATGTTTTATCAAAACTTAGTCACATTATTTTATAATTAATAAACGACACATATTTGGAAAGCTTAGATCCTCCTCTTTCATTTGATGCAACTCACCTGATGCATATTTCACGCATGAGTGATTTAAATTAATCTGAAGAGAGGAAACCAAAAAGTCATTTGGCGGACGATATCTTTTCAAAGGGAAAATCACATTTTCTGCCCTTTCATATCATGACACCTCAATCACGAAAAATGAGCCAGGAATAACAAAGTTCTGTATGTTAAAAGTAGTGCTTGCATTTCCATTATTGTATCAAACGAATTCGTTTTCACTGGCTGCCTGCCGTAGCAAAACACAGAATTGTCAAAAGACTTAACTCCGTTTGTTGACAATCAGCCATGCATGAAGTCTTTCGTCTACGGCCGATTGTCAACGAAACGGAGTTAAGTCTTTTCTTAATTCCGTGTGTTGCTGACAGGCAGCCAAGTGAAAATGAATTTGTTTGATAAAATTATGGATATGCAAGCACTACTTTAAACATACAGAAATTTGTTATTCCTAGCTCATTTTTCATGATTGAGGTGTCATATGAAAGGGCAGAAACTCAACTTTCTGGAAAAGTGATTTTCTCTTTGAAATTCAGATACCGGCCGCCAAATGACTTTTTGGTTTCCTCTCTTCAAATTCATCTTAATCACTCATGCGTGAAATATGCATCATATGAGTTACATCAGATGAAAGAGGAGGATCTCAGCTTTCTAAATATGTGTCATTTATCAATTATAATTGTGATTAAATTATGATCAAACATCGATAATTCTCGGTTTCGTTTTTTCTGGGACGCACTGTATATATATGTATATACCTGTATACACTGTTGGTCATATTAAATGGTGGAATAATTTTGTTTACCCCAATTTTTTGAATGATTTAGACAACGATTTATTCCTAATAGATCTAGATAATAGTATACATTCATAGATTATATTGAATGACAAATGGAAAGTGTTTGTTTTGCGTGATTGCTAAAGCATGTGTGTGCTACTATGCTAATCAACTAGGGGACCTACGTCCTTAAGTCATAACTGACAGTAATGGGGATTAATGCCTCATAAAAGGGCACTAATATAGCACATCGACACGGCTTTTATCCTGGGGGCTCATAGTAACAA
This sequence comes from Strongylocentrotus droebachiensis, assembly GCA_035222895.1. Classification (NCBI taxonomy): domain Eukaryota; kingdom Metazoa; phylum Echinodermata; class Echinoidea; order Camarodonta; family Strongylocentrotidae; genus Strongylocentrotus; species Strongylocentrotus droebachiensis. The sequence continues at coordinate 47,653 of JAVYIG010004687.1, read as the reverse complement.
GGCCATTGCTTAGCCAATGAATCATGACTGTACGCAGCGGGAGCTAGGGTACGTCGACGCCCCCACAAAACAAAAAATCAAAGAAAATGCAATAATGTTTCAATAATTCATTGCATTTTGCCCGACCCCCAACATAAAAAAATCCTCTATGTGGGCATGCTTGGAACCATAATGCATGGCCCTACAGAGAATGTTTTCCTGTTGGGGATTGGGGAAAAATGCAATGAATCATCGATAATTTATTGTATTTTCTTTGTTTATTTTTCTGTGTGGAGGCGTCGACGTACCCTAGCGCCCGCTGCGTACAGTCATGATTCATTGACTAAGCAATGGCCTCGTTATTGTGAGCCCCCAGGATAAAAACCGTGTCGATGTGCTATATTAGTGCCCTTTTATGAGGCATTAATCCCCATTACTGTCAGTTATGACTTAAGGACGTAGGTCCCCTAGTCGATTAGCATAGTAGCACACACATGCTTAAGCGATCACGCAAAACAAACATTCCCCAATTGTCATTCAATAAAATCTGAGAATGTATATTATCTAGATCTATTAGGAATAAATCATTGTCAAAATCGTTCAAAAAATTGGGGTAAAAATAATTATTCCACCATTATGACCAACAGTGTATATATATATATATATATATATATATATGTATATATAAACCTAGGCCTGTATAACTCATCAGGATCTTTTTAGCAATAATAATTGTATAGTAATTATAACATGTTTATTTCTATTCCAGGAAACTTTGGTATTCAGAGACAGATCATGTGGCCCGACTGTTTCACGTGACCTAGCAGACGTCCTATTCACATCAAACTCATTATCAAGATTAGAGTTTTATCGTACAACATTGGATCATGACTTCTACAAGTTAATGCATACAGAAGTTTCTACAATGGCGGTAAATATATATAATTATTTAAACATAATACCAATGATTACAATTCGTCTTTATCATACAAATATTAGACACGGTACAGTAAATCATCGGGGTAATGTTTTTGAACACATAATGGAAGTATGAATTACTGTACCATGTCTAAACAAAAACAATTTGGAAGGGGAGGGGGACAACTGGCAAGGATTTTCAACAACGAAAATAATTTTGCTGGATATACATGTACCCCAAATAAGCATGTTTTTCCTCTTCTTACAAAATATTTATACAAAAATATGGAATGTATACTTCTTCCATGGCATTGTTGTCTTTCTCACTTATATCTTTAGGGGAAAAACATATCTGCCTCATCAAGAATAAGTTGTATTTAGAAGAAAAAATCTCTTTCCATTAGGATTTTGTCGGTAAAATTGCGTTACCGTCAGGAAAAATGAGAAAAGGGGGAGGGAAGGAAAAAAAGAATAAAAAGGAAAGGAAAAGAAAGAAAAGAGAGGGAAAGAGAGGAAAGAGGTGAAAGAAAGAGAAACAAAAAGAAAGGAGAGGGGAAAAGGGGAAAAAAGAAAGGAAAAGAGTGAAAAGAAAGAAAAGAAAGAAGAGGACAACAGGGAAAAGGGAAAATAAAACAAGAAAACGGGTGGATGGGGATGAAAGAGAGGAAATAGAAGGAGGGGGGCTCCGGGCCCTCCTGGCTCTGCCACTGGCCTCTAAACCCCCCACTCCCACCGAAAAAAGTCTAGCGACGCCCCGAGAGCCAGTATAGAAACAGCTATATGCCTCGAATATTAAAGCAGTCCATATGTCTTTTATATATACGTATTCACAACAAAATCTTACCTTAGCCTTTTCTTGAGTAAAGATTGGTTAAAACATCACAGATAATCTGTGACATTGTCTATTAATCTTTGCTGGAAAGTTGCCTGAATGTTACGATCAGGAATCGCACACACACTATTTGGTATCCGCGCTCACACAAAGAAACTTTTCACACGTAAACCAACGGAGTATGATCTCAGCTAAATGCCCATTACCCGGGGCAACGGGCATCTTTGTCTTTAACTATGGCCCGTTACCCGGGGCAGCGGGCAAATTAGTTTCTTTGCGGGCATGGCTATAATCACGGCTCCAATTTCGACCAATCAAATGACTAGATTTATTCCACATACTAGTCTAATATTAGGCCTATATGAAAAGATTTATTGATAATACTCTACTTCATTGTCATTTCGCACACAGGGAGATGAATCCTCAATCAAAGAGCTGGTTGTAGATCATCAATTCCTAGATGGTCTACAGAGGTTTAACGATGTTGGCATAAATGTCACCGTTGGAGAGCTATTCCCGAGCCTGACACAATTGACTTTTGCCACTTTTCATACTATCTCACCGGGAGATATTGAACGGTTAGCACATTCCAGCCTAGCAGTGTTGTCTATTGAGCATGGTGAAGAAGATGAAGAAGAAGAAGAAGAAGAAGAAGAAGAAGAAGAAGAAGGGAGAAAATTAGTTCCTCTCAATGGAGAACCTGCTTCACTGGGAAAACTTTTCTCCAGTTCATTCCCACAACTCACCTGTCTGACCTTCCTAGAGCTCATAATTGGGAACATACGCAGTGAAGCAATACTACATAATCTAAAGAACCACCTGCATTTGAAATCAATAAGGTATGTTTATCAGGGCCATGTTTGCAGAAATTGTCATTATTTCCAATGATAGTAGTGATAATAATAAAAATAGTAATGATAATAATAATAAACCAGAGATTAACAATACAAACTAATATAATGATAATAATGATAATAATTATGATAATGATAATGAGAACAGTGATAATTGTGCAAATTAAGAAATAGATGAATACATGAATGAATCAATGATTACATTGGTTATTAAAACAAAACAAAAATTTTATATATGTATATTTAAAAAAAAATTGTTCAATTTTCTGACAGCAATCAGAATAATGCAAAGAATAATTTTCAAAGGGTTGTATGCTCCTTTACCAGCGTTGTTGATTGATAAGCTTGTTTCTATCAGAATTATTCCAAGGGATGGTGGTAAAGTAATAGGGACTTAAAACAGATACATAATGAAATCCATCTTGATAATTGAATAATTGCCATTAGTGTTTATCGTTACCTAGCCACCTAGAACATTTATAATATACATTTTTTTTTCACTATTTTTTTTTAAAGTATAGACTTATCGATCATATTTTGAACTGTTTGAAACCTTAACAAAAAATAGTTAAAAAATATGGCCTATATGGAAGGAAGCCAAAATATAATATATTATATCACAGAGGATTTTATTATCCTTTGATCCTTATAAACATTCAGTTATTTTAAAATGTTTAAATATGTACCATCCATGGACACATATTTTGTATAGTATCATCAGCTGTTTTACTGATGACGAATTGGACACCCTGGCTGAACAAATAACTACTGAGAACAGAATGGAAATAACACTTCAACATGACACGGTAAATGTCTTTATCATATCGACTTTGTTGGTCCTAAAGAAGTTTTAAAAGTGAAAAATATGATACTTAACCAGAAGTTCACCCTGATATTCAGTTGGTTGTTATAAAATCAGGAAACTGAGAAAAACAAGTAAAGTGAATGTTTATGCAAAATCCGATAGGAAATTAATATAATTATTGGTTATTTTACAAATTGACAACGTTCTGAAGGTTCTTGCGAGGTCCTCTCCCATTCGCTCTGTATTTGAAAAATATCACACATGTCCCATACATATAATACTTGCACATATCTTTCTACACAATGCCTATATGAAAAGAAAATTGAAATGTATTATTTCTTGTACATCGCAAATGGAAGTTCTACACGTATCAAATATCAAGTATCATTCATGTCTGATTCTAAATATAAAATTAAACGCATATATAAAAACGGCAGAAACCTTTTATTGTCATAAGCCAAATTAATTGGAAGTACTTTAAATATAAACTGTATAATTAGCGTCTTATGGAAATCCATTAAACTTTGCCTTACTTCAGTTATACAACGTGGCACATGCTCGGTTGTATTTGCGCATATTTCCAAAATATTGTCAATACCTAGTTTGTTGTGCTCACTATGCGGGCGATGTCATGGTATGCCCTTCAGGTTTTGAAAAAATAATAAACCAGAATCTCTGCTTTTCAACAGGCACAAAGGACATTATTTTTTGGCGACAGTATTGGACCATTAACAATGGATATGATAGATGCACTTTGTCATCGAACGTGTGTCCGTCACTTGGGTTTTGATGAGAAAGGCGTAGAGTTTGCAGGTGAAGAAAGTTTTCCAGACCTTCATGGCAAAGAGGTGGATTCAAAGGTTAGTGAAGCAGCAAATAAGCTTTCTTACATATTCACCGACAACCTCACCCCTCTCTCTCTCTCTCTCTCTCTCTCTCTCTTTCTCTCTTTCACCTTCTCAGTTTTCATCTCTTTCTTGATAGTGCGGTATGGTATGTAATCCCGTAGGATTTTTTTGCCAAAATTGATTTTTTTTTTTGCTGTTTTGGCTTCAAAAGGGTCCCAATTTTCCAAAAATGATGAGGTTCAAATTTCCAGACCCCTCCTTCATTTCCTGGGGGGGGGGGGGGGGTCCATATTGGGCGCCAAAATGGCATATATAACGCGCACCAAGGACATTTGGTGTATTCAGGAAAATTTGAACCTCATCAATCTCTGATAGCTTGAACCCCAATGAATCCAAAAATGAAAAAAAAAAAAAATCAACTTTGGCACATAAATCCTACGGGAGCTGTTTCAGTGACATACCGCACCACACTATGACCAGAAAAGTTCCTTTTCTTGCCTACTTTCTTCTCCCATTTCCTTTTATTATCTCAATTTATTTATACTTCTCTGCGCTCTCTTTATAATTCAATGTCCTCAGGCTGTATGAAGTACCACTGAGTTACGGAGTGAAGGGTTTCGACTATCTTTTATCTAAATTCCCTGCTTCATGACTTGCCGGCGTATGCTGTATTTCTATTGCATTTCCACAGATTCAAAAGTTGAAGGATGAATACTTGAAATTATTATCAGTAGTCTAAAAAAAAAAAAAGCTTTCCCTCTTTATATACACAATGACCCATTAGTATCCTGCTGTCTGGAGGAGTTACCTTGCCTGTGAAATAGAGCACTGATTTTTATATATCTTTTCGTTATATGGGTACATTTAATATGGAAAATAAAACCGATCAACCGATCGATTAGTGAGCGTTTTTCTCATCAGATATTTCCACCCCCCCCCCCTTCAGAATCCTGGATCATCTCATGTGACTATGTGATTGCTTATAAAGATGTTATAAGGGTTTCCACTATTTTCCCCATGTACTGCTTCATATATATTATGAACGACCTTTAAAGCCTCACTGTCCTATTTGTAGCTACTTGCTCCCTCTATACAGTGCGTCCCAGAAAAAACGAAACCGAGAAGTATCGATGTTCTATCATAACTTAATCACAACTATAATTAATAAATGATACATATTTGGAAAGCTTAGAGTCTCCTCTTTCAGTTGATCCTACTCACGTGATGCATATTTTACGCATAAGTGATTAAAAGCAATTTGAAGGAAGGAAACCAAAAATACATTTGGCGGGCGGTATCTGAATTTCGAAGAAAAATTCACATTTCTAGAAAGTTGAGTTTCTGCCCTTTCATATGACACCTCAATCAGGAAAAATGAGCGAGGAATGACAAAGTTCTGTTTGTTTAAAGTAGTGCTTGCATTTCCATAATTTTATTAAACGAATTCGTTTTCACTGGCTGCCTGCCATATCAATAAACGAAATTAACAAAAGACTTAACTCCGTTTCGTTGACAATCAGCCGTAGACGAGTGTCTTCATGCATGGCTGATTGTCAACGAAACGGAGTTAAGTCTTTTGTCAAATCTGCTTTTTGCTACGGCAGGCACCCAGTGAAAACAAATTCGTTTGTTAAAATTATGAAAATGTAAGGGCTTCTTTAAACAAACAGAACTTTGTTATTCCTCGCTCATTTTTCTTGAATAAGGTATCATATGAAAGAGCAGAAAATGAACTTTCTAGAAATATGATTTTTTCTTTGAAATTCAGATACCGCCCGCCAAATTACTTTTTGGTTTCCTTCCTTCAAATTGCTTTTAATCACTCATGCGTGAAATATGCATCACGTGAGTAGCATCAACTGATAGAGGAGACTCTAAGCTTTCCAAATATGTATCATTCATTAATTATGGTTGTGATTAAGTTATGATAAAACATCGATACTTCTCGGTTTCGTTTTTTCTGGGACGCACTGTATAGAAAACTTCCCCAATCGGTGCCTGTTGATCCCCCATGATCCTCTTTTTCTTACGTTAGCTGAGAGCTGAGTTAATGAGATAGCCACCTGTCAGTGACCTCGCTGTGTGGTCTAATCCCTTCTGGCCCAGTAGTATTGACGGTCTTTAATGCTCCTCCCCCTTTCCCGAATGATTGTATATGTGATTTCTTACTGTGTGTTTGGTGCATGTGCAATTGCAGTGGTATTTTGATATAATTCCTTTTTTCATTAATTGTATTTTCTCATGTAAACTGACATGCATTCTAAGGGAGTTCCGGAGCTGCACCCATTATACGCTTTGTTGTTTGTTGGCTTCCTTTTCTTTGCCATTACCGTTGTTGTTGACATATATCTTTTACATATTTTTAAAATTAATTTTAATGATTTAGAAATAAATTTGAATTGAACTAAATTAATTTAAATTAAGTTTAATTGTTATAAATTGATTTAAATCAAATTGAAAATTTGTATTTCCACAGATCCACAAGTTAGATATTACAAGATTGGAATTACATGATAACCAATCAGCATCCTGTTGTCTGGGGAAGTTTGTCAGTCTCCTGCCTCATCTTACAGACCTGATGATTGACATGTGTTCCTTTCATGATGATTTCTACAAGGAGATTGCTGATCGGGCTTCTTCATCTCGGGTAATGTGTTTTTTTGTTAAAGAAGCCAATAAAAAGAGATGCATAATACTTGTTTTGTGTCTAATTGGAGAGGTGTACGAGGTGCCACTCGTTACAGACTGATGGGTTTGCACCATCTTTTATTCACATTTCCTACATCACTTGCATGGGTACACCTTATTTGATTGTATTTCCACAGATTCACACATTTAAACTTGAACATTTCAAATAATTATAATATTGTAGCGGTCAAGAACAAAACAGCCGAGTGGGGGAACGGGTCTCAGTATCTGTAAGAGCAAAGCACAGAGAGGTCTTTATTAGTAGTAATCATATTACATACATGTATCACATAATCACAACTTTGGCACATAAATCCTACAGGAGCTGTTTCAGTTACACACCGCACCACACTATGACCAGAAAAGTTCCTTTTCTTGCCTACTTTCTTCTCCCATTTCCTTTTATTCTCTCAATTTATTTATTCTTCTCTGCGCTCTCTTTATAATTCAATGTCCTCAGGCTGTATGAAGTACCACTGAGTTACGGACTGAAGGGTTTCGACTATTTTTTATCTAAATTCCCTGCTTCATGACTTGCCGGCGTATGCTGTATTTCTATTGCATTTCCACAGATTCAAAAGTTGAAGGATGAATACTTGAAATTATTATCAGTAGTCTAAAAAAAAAAAAAAAAATCCCTCTTTATATACACAATGACCAATCAGTATCCTGCTGTCTGGAGGAGTTACCTTGCCTGTGAAATAGAGCACTGATTTGTATATATCTTTTCGTTATATGGGTACATTTAATATGGAAAAAAAAAAATCAACCGATCGATTAGTGAGCGTTTTTCTCATCAGATATTTCCACCCTTCCCCCTTCAGAATCCTGGATCATCTCATGTGACTATGTGATTGCTTATAAAGATGTTATAAGGGTTTCCACTATATTCCCCATTTACTGCTTCATATATATTATGAACGACCTTTAATGCTCCTCCCCCTTTCCCGAATGATTATGTATGTGATTTCTTACTGTGTGTTTGGTGCATGTGCAATTGCAGGGGTATTTTGATATAATTTCTTTTTTCATTAATTGTATTTTCTCATGCAAGCTGACATGCATTCTAGGGAATTCTGGAGCTGCACACATTATAAGCTTTGTTGTGTGTTGGCTCCCTTTTCTTTGCCATTACCGTTGTTGTTAAAATATATTTTTTACATATTTTTTAATTAATTGTAATGATTAAGAAATAAATTTGAATTGAACTGTATTAATTTAAATTAAGTTTAATTGATTTAAATTGATTTGAATCAAATTGAATATTTGTATTTCCACAGATCCACGAGTTAGATATTACAATCTTGAAATTACATGATAACCAATCAGCATCCTGTTGTCTGGGGAAGTTTGTCAGTCTCCTGCCTCATCTGACAGACCTGGAGATTTACCGCTGTTCCTTTCATGATGATTTCTACAAAGAGATCGCTGATCAAGCTTCTTCATCTCAGGTAAAATATACATTTTTTTAATGCAGAAAAAAAAAAGATGCAAATATTTTTTTTTTTTTTTTTAAACCTGAAGTTGTGTGAAACGAATACAAACAAAGTGTTGTAAATATTCTATATACTTTTCCATGAGTGTAAATTGTTATTTCACAAATCAGGTGAAGAAAAAAAACAGTAGATGGGCTAGTACTAGCGTAGTACAAGTGAAGCATTATCTTGATTGAATCCAATATGTATTCAGTAGTGTGTCTTACACTAACTAATAACGCTTGCATTTGTAAATCTATATGCTTTCACTAATTTGATGAATTTCTAGTTTCATATGAAAGATTTGAAATTAATTTTCCCCTATACAATGTTCTACATACTGTTCCAATAACTGCATCACTTCCTCAATGAAATGACAAATGCAATGCAAAACTGAGGAGATGTGAATTATTTGTTGACATATTATTCTTTTTCTTTGTACTGAGATTCCAGGTAAGAAGAAGGCCTACATATACATGTAAATGTCAACAATTTTCTGGCTACTTTTACACGGGCGAGAGCTGGGAATTTTGGGTATATTTTTAATTCGGGAACCCGCTCAAATTTGAAACTTATAGATTAAAAAGTCACCGTCTAAAAAGTGCTAGATTCAGTCCCGTTGTTGTATCTAAATGTTCCTATTGCTTACATTTGACTAATTATAGAAGCAAAATACCTTTATATATACATGCATACCTTGGTGAATATCGGAATATCTGATATGAAGTTATTTCTTATCCATGTTTGGTAATGTTTAGTATCATTATCATGCCTCGGAAAGTTCAAAAACTGGGGCAAAAATAGTAAGAGAACATGCGAGCCGCCATTTTGATTCATGCAGAATGAACAAATCAGGCTGAAAAACATTAATGTTGGAATAATAAAACGGCTTTCTAAAAAAAAAAAAATAATACTAATTATTCAAGACAAAATAAATATTTTTCTCTTATTCTAAACACGGCATGCTTCTTTTAAGAGCTGATAATTACCTAGTTATCACAACAAGATTCAATAATAATAGCTGTTGTAAGGCAAGTTCGTACTGGCCACGGAAGGGATGTGCAGTACACTTCATTACCTTAGCTGTAATGCATGTCAAAACGAACCCAAACAAATATATGTGATCTTACCAAGAAATCATTCAAAGCTACGAGAGCACAATTGGAAAGACAACAACTACTCAAAATTATTCAGAAAAAGCCACAGAAAAAGTGATATTTGAGGAGTTATTGTTATCAGCATTTTGTTATATGTGCGTTTTGGAGGAACCCCTCCCCCCCCCCCCCCCCGCCCCAACGAAACAAAATATCGATCGGCCATATTTTAAAATTTTGGGACACAAAAAAAAAAAAAAATGTTCTTAGGGTGTGTAGTCCTGAAAATGACTGTTGGTGTAGTCTTGAAAAAAGACTGTTAGTTATCTTGCTCTATCAGCATCCTGTTGTCTTGAAGAGTTACTCTTTATTATATCTCAACCAAAAAATGGAAAAAAGAAAGTCTCCCTCTAGAAATACAGGAAGACAAACCAGCAACCTGCTGTGTGGAGAATTTACTCAGTCTCCAGAATAGAGCAATTATCCAGCCTGTATAGCCAATTTTTATATTTTTTTGTGTTCATTATGTGGGTTTATAAGTACATACATTTTATATGGAAATTAAAACTAATCAATAAAAAAATTAGTCCATTTTCCTTATCAAATTTCTATTTGAACCCCCCCCCCCCCCCCCCCACCCATCTCCCAAACTGCAGAATTCTGGATCATCTGCTGTGAGTATGTGAATGCTTTAATGAATGGTACAATTTTCCCCATTTCATGCTATACCATTTTATGTATGCCATTCATTTGAATTTCCACAGATTCAGAAGTTTATCATTAGTTCCTTGTACCTACATGACGATCAATCATCATCCTACTGTCTGGGGAAGTTTCTCTGTCTCCTGTCTCATCTGACAGACCTGACGATTAAGTCATGTTCCTTTCATGATGATTTCTACGAAGAGATTGCTGATCGAGCTTCTTCATCTCAGGTAAAATATACATTTTTTTAATGCAGAAAAAAAAAAATGCAAATATTTTTTTTTTTTTAAACCTGAAGTTGTGTGAAACGAATACAAACAAATTGCTGAAATATTCTATATACTTTTCCATGAGCGTAAATTGTTATTTCACAAATCAAGTGAAGAAAAAAAATAGTAGATGGGCTAGTACAAGTGAAGCATTATCTTGATTGAATCCAATATATATTCAGTAGTGTGTCTTACACTAACTAGTAACGCTGGCATTTGTAAATCTATATGCTTTCACTAGTTTGATGAATTTCTAGTTTCATATGAAAGATTTGAAATTAATTTTCCCCTATAAAATGTTCTACTTACTGTTCCAATAAATAATTGCATCATTTCCTCAATGAAATGACAAATGCAATTCAAAACTGAGGAGATGTGAATTATTTGTTGACATATTATTCTTTTTCTTTGTTCTGAGATTCCAGGTAAGAAGTAGGCCTACATATACATGTAAATGTCATCAATTTTCTGGCTACTTTTACACGGGCTAGCTAGGCTGGGAATTTTGGGTATATTTTTAATTCATAGAAATTTATAGATTAAAAAAGTCACCGTCTAAAAAGTGCTAGATTCAGTCCCGTTGTTGTATCTAAATGTTTCTATTGCTTAAATTTGACTAATTATAGAAGCAAAATACCTTTAAATATACATTCATCTCATATGAAGTTATTTCTTATCCATGTTTGGTAATGTTCAGTACCATTATCATGCCTCTGAAAGTTAAAAAAACTGGGGCAAAAATAGAAAAAGAACATGCGAGCCGCCATTTTGATTCATGCAGAATTAATAAATCAGGCTAAAAAACATTAATGTTGGAATAATAAAACGGCTTTCTAAAAAATAATAATAATTATTATTATTCAAGACAAAAAAAAATATTTTTCTCTTATTCTAAACACAGTATGCTTCTTTTAAGAGCTGATAATTACCTAGTTATCACAACAAGATTCAATAATAATTGCTGTTGTAAGGCAAGTTCGGACTAGCCACGGAAGGAATGTGCAGTACACTTCATTACCGTAGCTGTAATACATGTCGAAACAAACCCAAACAATATATGTGATCTTACCAAGAAATCATTCAAAACTACGAGAGCACAATTGGAAAGACAACAACTACTCAAAATTACTATACATAACTTGGACAAAGAAAATAATAGTTGTCCAGAAAAAGCCACACAAATAGTGATATTTGAGGAGTTACTAGGTACAGTGTTATCGGAATGTATGGGCCCGCTACGCGGTACGTGCTCATAATGATCACAAGGCTAGAATCCACTCTCCTGCCCTCTATGGTGAAAAGCAGTATAAAAATGGATTCGAGCATAGTGATTAGATATGTGCAGCTTGCCCCTTTCAATAAAATATACCAAGTAACTCCTAGAAAATCACTATTTCTGTGGCATTTCCTGGACGACTATTGAATTCTTTTTCAAAGTTATGTATCTGTTTTACAGTAATTTTGAGTAGTTGTCATAGTTTTGAACGATGTTTTGGTACGATCACATATATTTGTTTGGGTTTGTTTCTTCAAATTTCATGGGCATAACACTTTTCAGCAATCAGGTAAATACCAACAACAAAAACTACAGCATAATGTGCTAATAATCTTGATGAAGTATCTTCTGAGTCGAATTGGGTGCATTTTCAGTGCCTGAGGATACACTGATAATGACACAATTTGGAAAATCCATGCTTTCTCCAATATAATTGATGAATGTCTACATGTAGCTTCGTAAAGGTTCTTATTTTTCTCCAATACAATATGCTACTGCCCCAATTACCATTTTTTCTCACCTATTTTCTTGCTCATCAGATATCCCCCCCCCCCTTAAAAATATCTGGGGATGCCTACCACACTTTGGCTAATCTAGGAATAAAAATAAAGTGAAACATATACAAATTAAAAGCATGAAAACTTATAATTCCCTCTCTACAGTTTTGTCTTCCTCACCTTTGCGGCTATCTTGTGTTGTTTATCCACTAAAGATTGTACGTATTATCAGTGATGCATACATGTGTTATGCTGCATGAACATGCCTGATGCCAATCGATTTTCTATCCCTCCAGATCCAAACAGTCAACCTGGATTTCAATTGGAAATATGACTTGCCAGTCCAAAGTCAGTCAGCATCCAAGCAGCTAGCCAAGTTTCTCTGCTATCTACCCTTCCTTGCAAACTTAGCAATCAGAATGGATCCATCTTTACCTGATGATTTCTTCACTGAACTAGCTTCCTTGGCTGCATCCTCACAGGTAATACGAACAGTCAGTGCTCAGGCAGTAGAAACATGCATGGATGTAGAAGCACTTTCGCTGCTCTTCATCAATTTTCACAGTAGTATAACTAGCAAATTAAAAAAATGTGTGCAGGAGTTTTGAAAGCCAGACTCGTCCATTTATAGTTTTTTTAAAACAACCAGGATGAAATCGGACAAGAAATAAAGGAGAAGAAACATTGGGGTTATGAATCAATTAACAAAAGATATATATTGAGTACAGGTTACTATTCTTTAGAAATTGTAGAATTTTATATGAATTTACATAAGCATGAGAACGTAGCATATACTGAGAAATCAAAATGAGAAATCCCCAACTACTCCTCTCCTTTTTCAATCTTATCTTGACCTTGAGTCTGTTCAGTTTATCGAATCATTGGTTTCATCATGTGGCATGAGTTATGGCTTGGAAAGTAGAGGGTGAGATAGAGATAGAGAGAGAGAACGAGTGACATGAATTTGTTGGCAACATAATGTTAATGATTAGTGTTGGTGAATACGAAGTAAAACAAATAAAAACCCAAGGTTATTGCCTTTTTTGTTTTCATGCCTCTGCTACCAAATTAAAGGTAGTGATAAATGGAGGCATTAATAATGTAATGTGTGGGTGTGTGTGTGTATTGGGTTTTTACAGACGTGTATAAATCAGAAATGATTATTTACGTCTGTGGACCGACCTTTAAACGTCACCATCCAAAAGACGTGACTTAGTTTCGAACCTGCGTCCTCGCCTGAATCATTTTGTAACTTCCACTTTTAGCTGGATTACTGGTGCACGCCACAACGCGTAGTTAATAATAATGGTGGCTTCTTAGGCCCCCCCCCCCCCAGAGCAATCCCAAATGCCAAACATACCATTTTATGCATTTGCAAGGATCAAAATGCGTCCGTTTGCCAGTTTGGTCTTTTCAGTACGCAATTCTGTATTATTTATTAAGCTTGCCATTTTTATTTTTCTATGTCAAAATGCCCTTCATTCAAATCAGGTTCTGAGCATTATTAGACTCATTTTAAAGCCCATCTGTACAAGTTTACAGGAGGTATTACACAACCCTGCAAAGTCACTGGACAGGTGGTTATCTCATAAAATCAGCTCTCAGTTAACATATAAGATAAAGAGGATCATGGGGGAGCAATGGTCACCGATTAGAGGGCGCAAGTAGCTATAAGTAATACAATGGAGATTTAAAAGGTGCTGTATTTCAAAGTAAAAAATACTTTCTGTGTTGGTCTTGATATTCTTTGTACATTAAACTAGTCTTTTACCATATTAAAGTGTTTTATAGACTTTGTTTGTTTAAATGCTTGACATCCCAATGATTTATTTTTTTCATGGAAAAAAAAATAAAATAAAATGGGAGGAAAAAACATTCAAAAAAGACACACAAAAAATAAAGTTTTTTTGGCCTTATATAGCGCACATGTCCGTCACGTTGTGACGCTCCTTGCGCCGCCCCAATTATTTCATATGTTTTAGTGCTTGTCCGTTGGTCCTGCTTTTCAATACTGCAATACCTTGAGAACCATTACACTAATTTCAACCAGATTTTTAATGGAATGTGTATGAGCTTACAAGCATGAACTGATTAGATTTCAGGTGTAAGAGGTCATGAAGGTGAAAGATTATGAGATCTTAGGATCTTGAAAGTCTTTGAAATCCCCTCAGATACTTATCACTGTGATAATTAAACTAAAATATGAAATTCACAACATAATTCTTTTGATTTCATTATCAATGATACATGATATATTATGTCTGCTGCATGTTCATGCCTGATGCCAATCAATTTTCTATCCCTACAGATCCAAACAATCATCCTGCATTTCAAGATGTATCCCAAGGTACCTTGGGTACTAAGTAATTTGGCATCCAAACAGCTAGGCAAGTTTCTCTGCTCTCTACCCCACCTTACAACCTTAACGATCAATGGGGATGAATGTTTACATGATGATTTCTTCACTGAACTAGCTTCCTTGGCTGCATCCTCACAGGTGATAAGAAAAGTCAGTGCTCAGGCAGTAGAAACATGCATGGATGTAGAAGCACTTTCGCTGCTCTTCATTAATTTTCACACAGTAGTATATAACAAGCAAGGTAAAAGATTTTGTGTAGGAGTTTTGAAAGCCAGACTCGTCCATTTATAGTTTTTTTTTTTTTAAACAGGATGAAATCGGGCAAGAAATAAAGGAAAAGAAAAAAAAATTCCATTGAGTAACTATTCTTCAGGAATTATAGAATTATATACAAATTTACATGAGAACTTTATACTTCACTTCATGTATGAAATATTGTGTACATGAAAATTTGAATTCCCCAAAATATCCTATCCTTTTTCCAATTTTAACTAGACCTTGAGTCTGTTCATTTGATTGAATTGGTGGTTTTATCACGTGGCGTGAGTTAGCTTGGATAGTTCAAGGTGAGATAGAAAGAGAAAACGAGTGAAATAAACTTTTGTTGGCAACCCAATGTTAAAGCCCCACTGCACTACTTATAGCTACTTGTGCCCTCTTTATAGCAAACAATGCCTAATCGGTGCCTGTTGGTCGCACATGATCCCCTTTTTCTTATCTTAATTGAGAGCTGATTTGATGAGATAACCACCTGTCAGTGACCTTACAGGGAGGTCTAATCCCCCTGGCCAAACTAGTGCAGACGGGCTTTAATGAATTGGTAAAAAGAAAGTAGAACAAATGAAATCCCAGAGTACTTGCCTTTTTTGTCTGTATACCTCTGTCACTGAAGGTGATGCATGGAGGCATAACATGTATTTTTGGCTTGTCCGTCGGTCTCGCTTTTCGTTACAGCGATAACTTGAGAAAAGTTACATGGATTTTAACAAACTTTGATAGAGTATGAGCATTCATGGATGAACTGATTTGATTGTGTGTAGAACAAGTGAAATGTTTAAGGTCTCAGACTAAAAAAGGTGTTTAAAATACAGATAATATTCCATTACCGTGATGACTTGGAAAATATTAAAGCAATACAAATCAAATGTTAGTGAAGTACTATACAAGGATGACTGATTTAAACTGATAGAGGGAAAATAGTCAGAAAGTCATCAAAAATATTTGAAAGTACAAGAAGTAAACAAGGAAATATTGTTATACTGTGTTAACTTGAAAAGGATCAAAGCAATTCAAACCCAACCAAACCAAACAGATATTCATATATCTTTTTTTGTATAGGAAAGAAGAAAAAAAAGAAGAAAAAAAGCATACCAGGAAGGACTGATTAGATTTAGGGTCTAAGAGGTCATGAATGTGAAAGCTTATAGGATCTTGAAAGTGTAACAAATTCTAGAAAATATATTCTTACTGTGATAATTTAACAAAATCGAACCTAGTATGTAAAACCACTCAAATATTACATGAAAATGGGTTCATGAGGTCAGATTTTACAGGTCACAGGCTAATTTATCAATGAATATACATATGCAGAGGCATATTAGAGACGCTTTCCTATTCATCCTGTGTCATTGAGATGGGGGTAAGATACACCATGATGACAAAGTAATTTCGCCAAAACTGTGTTGAAACTCATGTTGTTTGAGAAACCACACATGATGAAATTTGTTTTCCTCTCGATATGTACATCATCGCCCGCTCTCATTACTGCTGTTCAATTTAAAGTATCTAATAATAATATCTAATGAATTGTAATGGTATTGTTTACTAACTCTACATGTACGCATGTAACCTTGCTCATAGATTGACATGTATAGCCCAAAAATAGTGGTTTCAAAGAAAAATTAAAGTGCATTTATAGGGGGAAACAGAACTTGTCTTCTTTACCCTCCTTTTTGCAGGCAATCACATTTTATTTATTTCCCTTTTTCTCTAAAAATGTGTGTGCTCTTGTCATGTCAGAATCCCTACTTCAGGGAAAAGAAGCATATCAGCAAGCTACAGGAGTGGTCAGTAAGAAAACAACGACATCAAGAACAACAACAACGGTGGTTAGAACAACAACGACAACAACAACAGCTTCAACAACAACAACAACTCAACCAGTGTGAAAGGCCAATGCCTAGTGCACACCAACAGCCATACCTCCCCCACCATGTCCCCCTGCTGGAATCAGCACCACCTTCTGGACAGTTCCAGAGTTTTCATCACAGAGGCATTCAATCAGAGCCAGAACAAACCGACCAATCCACAACTTATCAGCAAGATTTACCGATAAAGCCACTCCAATCTACATTTGCTCCAAATCAATTGACCAAGCAACATCTTGAGGAGTTTGATCCGTATCTACAGTCCTATCTATCAGCACAGCATAATGCCAATAATGGTCTTGCAACTCAACACTCAGTAAACTCTCAAGAAACGCTACATCATTTGCCACACTGTGGTCTAGGAGAAGCAACACAGGACACCGCTGTAAGCCACAGGCGTGAAGATGCAACCCCAGTAGAAACTGATGACACCTCGCTATCATCATCTTCGGAATACATAAATTACCTAACTTCGGTGTATCAAGGAGAGCTGTCAATTGGAATGAAACCAATCTATGAGAATGATGATGACCTTGCCATGCCCTCAACCAGTGTATTGAGTTCCGCACAAAGCAGAACTGATGCAGGTACGGAAATCAGGCTCAATACTTTTTTACAAGCCTAGTTTATAATCACCATGCACGGACTAATACAATCATGGTATGACAAGCTCAGGTTAAATATATATATTTTCTTTTATGCACGAATTGGGAAGATCAGTGTCGAGTTGTCGTGGTCTCGTAGGCACGTCACCAGACTGTGCATCAGACGGTTCAATTTTCGAAGCCCGCAAAACCACTAATGTCCTTTGGCAAGATAGCATTCTACATTTGCCACTCTCTAGGTGTTAAATTGGTACTCTGTAATTCTAGTTCATAACCACTTTTGTCTAGTGTGTTAAGATAAAACATTTACTTCGAGAAATGTGTTTTTCTTGCATGATGTAACTTTTAGCTATAAACAAATATGTATTCTGTCAAAGTATAAGTTAAACAAAAAAGACTCTTTAGTTTAACCTGTAATGCTAATCATAAAAGAATAGGAATCATTAATTTCATGTGATTTTATCAAACATTGACAAATTCATACATTCATATCATGGTCATAATTCCATAGAGTATGAGCAATCCCACAATGAAAGTGATACGGTATAAGTGAGTCTAAACATGTACAAAATAACATCGCTGCTTCTATTGTATATGCATATTGTTAATACTATAAGATTGTTTAGGTCTTTTCAAAAACAAGATTTGTAATTAATTTGTCAAAGCTTTACTATAATTCAGTTTTATATTCTTTATTTTAAGTTCTTTTGCAACTTGAAATCCTCCCATTTTGTATTTCTTTTGTTTTATTGCAGCTCCAGTCGAGAGTGAACTAATTCCTGAACATGGGTAAGTAACATAATATGCGATTACTTGTTTGTCTTTCTATTACCTCCCCCACTCTCTCTC
This sequence comes from Strongylocentrotus droebachiensis, assembly GCA_035222895.1. Taxonomy (NCBI): domain Eukaryota; kingdom Metazoa; phylum Echinodermata; class Echinoidea; order Camarodonta; family Strongylocentrotidae; genus Strongylocentrotus; species Strongylocentrotus droebachiensis. The sequence goes on along the minus strand of JAVYIG010004687.1, from coordinate 29,453 downwards.
TCTCTCTCCGCCAATATCATACTATGCTGCCATATCTCCTTTCTCTATCTCTCTCTCTTATCCTGACCCTCTCTCTCGCTCTCCCCTTTCTCTCTTCATGTATTTATATTGTTGTCTTCATCAATGATTGTACCTTAATGATCGTCTGTTTGGAGCCAGAAGGGCATTAAATGATTATACTTTGACACACTTGTACGCCTTCATCACAACACCCTATTGTCTTACCGTGACGCTTTTTATTTATTTCTAATGACATTCGATGACATTATGCCATGATTGAAAGGAATCAGGTTGGCTTTAGATTTGACGTTTAATAGTTGTAAACCATTTTCACGGTTATAGGACACCTAGCCCCTGGACATCCACCCCCATATAATGATAATATAATAATATTGGATTCTTATATAGCGCACGTATCCTAGGCAGTGGCGGATCAAGGGGGGGCGGGGGACCCGCCCCCCCCCCCCCCCTGGCAAAAAAAGAAGGGGAAAAAAATAACAAAAGTATCAAAATATGCTCATCTGACGATAATTTAATGTATAAAAGCCCCCTCCCCCCCCCACCCCCCCCCCCCCCCCTGGCAAAAAAGAAGGGGGGAGGGGAAAAAAGAAGGAACACAACAAAGGCACACACAAAAGCAAAAAAAAAGAGCAAAACAAAAGAAGGAAATAAAAGGGGAAAATGACAAAAGTATCAAAATATGCTCATCTGACGATAATTTAATGTATAAAACCACCTAGCTTCTGGGGGCTCCGCCCCTGGACCCAGCACCAATTTGTGTCCTGCCAGTGTCACAAATAAGGTATACAAATATGCTCATCTGATGGTTATTTATTGCCCAAAACCCCTGAACTTCCGGGGGCTTTGCCCTCTGGACTTAACGCCAATTCGTGACCTGTCAGTGTCACAAAAAGGGTAACAAATCATGCTCATCTGACAGTAATTTATTGCCCAAAACCTCTGAGCTTCCGGGGGCTCCACCCCTGTATCCCACGCCAATTCGTGGCCTGCCAGTGTCACAAATAAGGTATAAATTATGCTCATCTGACGATAATTTAATGTTTAAAACCCTTGAGCTTCAAATGTTTAATAGTTGTAAACCATTTTCACGGTTCTAGTACACCTAGCCCCTGGACATCCACCCCCGGATATATAATCATAATTTAATAATATTGGATTCTTATATAGCGCACGTATCCTAGGCAGTGGCGGATCCAGGGGGGGGGGGGGGTTGGCGGGGGACCCGCCCCCCCCCCCCCCCTGGCAAAAAAGAAGGAAAAAATAACAAAAGTATAAAAATATGCTCATCTGACGATAATTTAATGTATAAAACCACCTAGCTTCTGGGGGTTCCGCCCCTGGACCCAACACCAATGTGTGTCCTGCCAGTGTCACAAATAAGGTATAAAAATATGCTCATCTGACCGTTTTTTATTGCCCAAAACCCCTGAACTTCCGGGGGCTTTGCCCCCTGGACTTCACGCCAATTCGTGAACTGTCAGTGTCACAAATAAGGTATTAAATCATGCTCATCTGACAGTAATTTATCGCCCAAAACCCCTGAGCTTCCGGGAGCTCCGCCCCTTGGACCCCGCGCCAATTCGTGACCTGCCAGTGTCACAAATAAGGTATAAAATATGCTCATCTGACGATAATTTAATGTTTCAAACCCCTGAGCTTCTTGGGGCTCCGCCTCCTGGACCCAACACCGATTTGTGTCCTGCCAGTGTCACAAATAAGTTATATGCGACCGTTTTGTATTGCCCGAAACCTGTAAGCTTCCGGGGGCTCCGCCCCATGGACCCCATGCCAATTTGTGACCTGCAAGTGTCACAAATAAGGTATAAAATTACGCTCAGCCGACAACAATTTGATGTATTAAACCCCTGCGCTTCTGAGGGCTCCGCCCTGGAAGAAAAAAAACGTGTAATTTTTTTTACAGTTTGGCGTTGAACAAAATGAGTGCTCACTATCCCCTCCCCCTCCCCCCCCCCCCCCCCCCCCCCCCACTGAGCGATATATTGGCCGGCACGATTTTCAATTTTCAGCACACTAAATTTCAATTAATTTCAAATTTGGGCCCCCACCCCTAAGAAATCCTGGATCCACGCCTGATCCTAGGGGTAGTTGTCGGGGGGGGGGGGTAGTTGCCCAGGGGGTAGTTGTCCTAGATGATGGTTGTCATAGGGGGTGGTTGTCCTTGGCGCGCTCACACTGACAAGCTATTTTACTAAAATAAAATGTTGAAGGTAAAATATATATATTTTCTATATCTGGGATATCTCATGTATCAGTTGGAGAAGGGTGAAGCTCCCATGGCAATAGCATCTTTTTTTTGTAAAGAATAACCAAATACACAAATACTCTACTAGGCAGGCAGCCTTATACCATGTCTCATCAGCTAGAACTCAGCTTAGGATTAATACAGTTGCATATACTGGACCAAAGTATTGGAACTCTTTAGACTGTTTTATTAGGCAGTCTGTAAGCTCTTCTGTCTTTAAACGTAAAGTGAAATTTCATCTACTGTACACCTACAGTGAATAGACCTGATATTTAGTAATATTCAATATAGGTAACTGGATTAGTATTGCCCCCCCCCCCCTCCCCCCGTGTTGCACCTTTATCCTCCTATAGTTAACTAGATTGGTATTGTTAGTTCCCCTCCCCCTGTTATGTAATCTACTTCTTTAAAAAAAAAGAGTTGTTCCTGTAAAGGTGATCGGTGTTTTAACAAGCTGTGCTTTTTTACAGACAGTTTTATTGTAAATGAATTTATTCTAGTTGACGATGAACTTGTTGTTATTGTTCATGAATAAAATGTTTTTGCATGCAAGTTGAAAGAAAGAAATAATCTTGAAATCTTTGGGGTAATTGTCTGGGGGTAGTTGTCCGGGGGGTAGTTGTCCTAGAGAGTGGTTTCCCAAGGGGAAAGTTGTCCTAGGGGGGGGGGGGTGGTAGTTGTCCTAGAGGGTAGTTGATTGGGGGTGGTTATCTGGAGGTGGATATCCAGTGGGTAAGTGTCCAGATACGCATGTTCACATGCCAGTTTCCCCCCTCTCAGCCTAGCTTTTAAAGCATCTCTCATCCTCTCTCCAATGCCCGCACTCTCTCTCAGTTTAAAATGTTTCCAACTCCCAATCACTATTATATCAATGTTAATTGTTGCTATCTCTCTTTCTCTCCCCCTCACTCTCTCGTTTCTAAACTACATCAATCTCCATCTGCCCCTCTCTCTCTCTCTCTGTATGTATATCTAACTATCTGTCATTGCCCCCTCCCCCTTCTCTCTCTATCTCTCTCTCTCTCTCTTCCGTCTGTCTCTCTCACTGTCAGTATCTCTCTCTCTCTCTCTCTATAAACATATAATATCTCTCTCTCTCTCACCCCCTTCTTTTTTTGTCTCTCTACTACATAGCATAAGCATTCACAGCGACGATGCTAAAGATGAAGGTGATAGAGTTGATGAGATCCCGGAACAACGTCCTGGAAATCGACGAGCTAACAGGAAATGTCCATGTAATTTAATGTAATCCTACCTCACCTTAGGATCCTTAGGATGAAATGCAATAGCATAATTGAATAACATCCAGAGCGGATTGGTGGTAGCGACAATTTAGCTTACACACACACTGATGGAATACTTATTTGAATACTAACATTTCCTATTTTGATTTCTTGCCATTATACCTCAAAACAGCTGTTACATATAAGTGCAATACTAATTTACTAAGCAAACACTTAGTACTTAACTGTCAATCAATTATGCAATACAAGTCATCAGGGTTTTCTTTTCTATTGGCATTTATTGATGAATTTGCTGGGAGTCTGAAATTGTATAGTTCTCATGATATCTTGTTTTCTTTTGTATACAATAATGCAGCATCCATCTTAACAGTATTACCTCTCGGATCTATGCAATTTGTACATGTTCTGTATATAGTTATATTCTATGCCACTCTTTATTTGTAAATAGATGGACAAATGTTTATTTCATATTAACTGATTATAAAATGTAATACATGTGATGTTTAATGTTTGCTTTATGCCATGGGCCTATTTGCGTTTTTGTTTTGGGCCAATGCACGAAAATCCTCTGAAAAGACATTAATCTTCAAGTGCCTCTTTACACCCAGGTGTATGAAATGTTCACCCGGTACGAAGAAATCTGAATGTCATATTTTCTTATAACGTTTGCTAGCCTGGCTAAAGGTGGGGTTATGATAATGTTGTACAGCACTTAGAACCATGAACGCTGTTTACATACTAAAATATGATACCATTTTAAAGCTCATACGTCAAAGCGCTTTAACTAATATTTATATCAAGCGCTCTCTTAATTTTACTACACAGTCATGGTTAATCGATATTGTCAATACCATTTTTACAGCTTCGAGACTGAAACATTTTATTCGACTATTCCAAACATTTAATTTTCCATTATTTTACATTTTGCATATACCGTGATGGTTGCAAGGGTTTATTAGCATTTTATAATATTTTGTTATAATGTGCGCCTTGAGCATTTAATTTCAAATATATTAGTGTTTTGGGCGCCTTACATAATCATATATATATACAATATCTTTGTGTACGGAGCATCATTATTTCTTGTATTTGTGTGTATTTTGTTGAACTCCGAGCAGAAATCTAGACTTTCTTCTATATATGTATAATTATGTATTTATATATATATTCATGTATTGTGCGATCGCAAACGATAACCAGTTCAGGTATCAACAGATTATTGTTGACAGCTGGTCACACCAGCAGTCTCTGTATTAGTGTCCCGAATAGGACATTCAAATTCATGTTTATTTATATATTTAAAGTCATCTTTATTTCAGTGTAAGAAAATCAAAAAGTTGAATGGATAATATATCCTGGTCCTCTGTCAGAAGAAGGGATATGGGCCTACTTCCTCCTCAACTGACAAAAGGCAGGGTCATGAATTGCTAAGTTATTTTCAAAATTTCATCAAGGAAAAAATGCCAAGCAAAGTGAGCTGTGCTATGTATGAGTTGTTCAAACGATTGCATAATTGAACTCTAACTATTATTTGGACATATCAGAGGACTGCATATAATCTATTAAAGGAAAATCCACCCTAACAGCAAGTTTGTTTAAAAGAAAAAAGTAAATATGAAAAGCATTTCGGTTAAAGTTTGAAAGAAATCGGACAAACAATAATAAATTGCCATATATTTCCCAACCGTTGTTGGCTGATTTATAAAGTGCTTTAATTACCAACCAAAAGTCTGCAATTGTTTGTTTAATATAACAGATTTATCTTACAAATGTATGACAACGATTGCCATTAGACCATGCAGTTAATAGATGGATAGAACGATATATAGATAGATGAATGGTTTATTGATAACAACAAACTTGCATTACGGCAATGACGAATTTAGATGAATTTAAAATGATAGAGTGCACACAAAGAAGGTGATCAGTATTGACAACAAACTCAAAATGTAACGATTAGCATATTGTACCATATCTCAATTTATTTTGTATAAAAAAAAAATAACCTAATACGGCATGTGATTCAATATTCTACATGACAATGTTAATTCTAAAAATGTTAAAGTTATTGATTTTGAGGGGTCTGAGTTACGTCATGACAATGTAAAAAAAAAATATCAAGATCTAAAAGCATTGGTTGATATCTTTCTGCATTAATCTGTTAAATATAGCAATTGGAATTGTAATTGATTGTAATGAGTACGTCCCATATAAAAAGCTTAAAGAATATGATGGAGGTATTATCATGTTTCAAGACAAGTTTCACTTGAATGTGCTGTCTAACACTTTTCATTGAATAAATATGTTTATCTGTACTTGAGATTATTTATGAAATAAATTCACTCAGTGTCACTCCATTGATGCCAAACAATACAAACGTGTCACTGTACTTACTGCATTTTTAAAGGGCCAGGTCATAGGTATTAAGCTTGGAGTTGCGATTAATCAAACACAAATTGGCAACTCTTTGACGTATCTTGCGAGCTCCCATTTTTTGTCCACATGAATTTCATAAACTTTCATTTTCTTTGTTATTGATGACGAATTTATTTGTTCATACAGGGCTTGAATAATAACATAATTGAAAAAATGTTTTTGACGAAAATTAAATTTTTCTGATTTGTTTTTATTCATACAGAGCAAATGGGAGGGAAGCTCGCAAGATAGGTCACAGAGTTGCCAATCTGTGTTTGGATGATCACAACTTCAAAAATAAATAACCTTAATTTTAACCACCATTTCCTACACTTTCAATGACCTGTTCCTCTCTCTTTTTTTCTGCTTCTTTCAAAACCAACTTAATATCAGGGTGGACTTTCCCTTTAAGGACAGGTGTAAGGTGCTATAGCATGATCATGATGATAGTCAAACTATATTTTGTCTTCAAATAAGGGAACCGTTATGCAGCGTTTAATTCCTTGAAAAGTGCAATGAAAAGAAAGTAATGAAAAGGGGTTAGCTAGAACACGGTCTTGCTTGTATTTGATTGTCTGGTTGTTTATGTTTGTTTATAGTTGGTTGTTGTTGTCCGTCTATCTCTTCCCCTTTCTCTTTCTCTGCATGTCTCATTCTTCTCGTCTTTCTTTCTCTTAACCCTTTCTCTTCCAGGCTCCTCCTGTGCCTATATCTTTCCATACCTGTCTGTTTTCCCTGACTTTTCACATTTCTCCTGTACAGGGTGTAGTTGTAAATATGGCTATCGACATTTTAACGGTCTTCTCTCTCCCCCGCCATTGCTCTCTCTCTCTCTCTCTCTCTCTCTTTCTCTCTCTCTCTCTCTCTCTCTCTGTCAAGTTCTCTCTGCTCTCCCCTCTCTTATACGCTCACGCACACGCACACACACACACACACAAGTTTTTTTCTCTCTTTCTCTCACTCTCTGTCAAGTTCTCTGTGCTCTCTCTCTTCCTGTATCTCTCTTTCTCTCTCCCTCTCTCTGTCTCTCTGTCTCTCTGTCTTTCTGTCTCTCTGTCTCTCTCTCTCTCTTGTCTTTCTTCTTCTCAATTTACATGCAGCTCCACCCTCTCTCCCTCTTAATTCGTATGGATATACTTCGAATTGCCCCTCCCAGGCTCTTCAATTTCCAAAACTATGCAGTTGGCCTACGTACATTACATGCTCTTGCAAATGCGCTACACTGTAAAAAAAAATAATAGTCGAAATAACTCAATAAAATTGAGGAAAAGAATTGCCTTATTTTTATTAAGTAAATATTACCTACGGCATCTTAAGTAGAATTTACCTATTTTGCTGAATAAATTCTTACTCAGTTAAATCGAGTTACATTAACGTAAATAATTTGAGTATTGTAATCATTTTAGATAATTAAAAAAAAGCTATGATAGGATTACATATTGTACGATTTGGTACCCATCTAATCTAACAAGTAACATCCATTAATCAATCACTACTTCTATTTCAGATTTAACCGTATTATATATCTACCACCATCACAAACTATTACATACGCTTCAATTCGACACATATTGAAAGGCTCCAAATTTTATATATACTTAATCGTAGCATCTTAAAAGGAAAATTGGTTGACAATTTCCTGAAATATCAAGTTTTGATTTGTTTTGAACTGGGTAACAATTAAAAATTGTCTTGTCTTTGCTTAGCCATGTTAAATGAATGTTTTAAAGTCCTTAAATTTTCATTCAACCACAAAAAAGAATTGTTTTATTTAAAAAAGAGTTTAATTTGGTCTTCAATATTCATAAATTATGTAAATATTTCTATTACGCACTGCATCGGTCCTTACTTTAAAAAGATAAGAATAATCAACATAAATTGTTTGAGTAATACGTATAATTTCTGATTTTGAGTTAAAATTACTAAATTAATACAAGCTGAAATTACTTAAAGTTCTTATGTATTTGATTTTACTTAAATATTCCACGTATGTTCTACTTAATTGAAAGTTTGAGTTAGCAAGACTTAAATTTAGTGCGTAAGTGGCCAAACTAATGTTTTCAAGTAAATTCTACATGGAAAAAATACGTAAAAATAACCAATGAACAAATTCTTTTTTACAGTGTAGTATAACTGCATCATGTTTATCTTAGTGAAATGATAGCTAGGTGATGGCCTCAGTAGAATATCGACCTCGCATGTGCTAGCTGTCCAACTTAAACAAATTGGTTTCGCAACGCTTTACATGGTATGAAATTGGGGAAATCAATTCAATAAATACGTCTTTCGGTGCTTCTTATTTGATTTTGATTTGAATTTATTTCCGTATAAAAAGAAACATACAATATGTACAGATACTATAGGATGGATGGCCCTACTCAGCATCCACCAACAGGGTGGCGCTGTTCCACGGAGGGGTCCGGAAGAAAGTCACTATTTACAAATTAATAATTAAACAAAGAGACAAATATTACAATTCAGTTTAAAGTACAAAAAGTAACACTCTAAGTACACCCTTAAAATATATCTAAGCAACACCCTAAAATAACACACTAAAAACTGCAATCTAGAGTAGGCCAAACTCATCAAAGAAAAACAATACAAAAATCATCGGCTATACATAAAACTTGGAACTAATTCATTAACAAAATTACGGAATGCAGCTATATTAGATGAGGAAGATTTAGGATGTGGAATTTGTTAAGAGAGCATGCTCCTTGGCAGTGGCGGATCTAGGGTGGAAAAAAAAACGTGTAACCCCCCCCCAAATTAGATTGATTCCCATGTACAGATAAAAACGTGTATGGCATTGAATTATAATTCGCATTAAACAGCTAGTAACTCATATTCCGTGTAATGAAACCTTACTCATAACGCTGCTGCCATGGATGACTGCATGAGCAGCAGCCTTTTCATAAAGTATTGTCAGCACCCCCTTGTATCAATACGTTTAGGCTGCATCATTCAATATGGGTGAAAAGCATTTACGCACTGTTATTTAAAGCCACACTACTTATAGTTACTTGCGCTCTCTATATAGCAAACAATGCCTAATCGGTGACCATTGGTCCCCGTTTTCTTATGTTAATTTAGAGCTGATTTGATGAGATAACCACCTGCCAGTGACCATACAGGGAGGTATAATTCCTCCTGGCCAAACTAGGGCAGATAGGCTTTAAGTGTGATAACTCATTTGCATTATGTTGTGCAATTGCGTAGAAAAGTAAAAACTCAAGCTAAAAAAGGCTCATTTGCTAGAAAATATCATGATTTTCTTTTTCTTATGATGACACAATCTTGTCACAATTTTGTATTCCTTGTTTAAAGGGATAGTTGAGTTTTATTGCAGAGGGCAATTGGTATGATCGTATTAAATCTAGATTCACACATTTTGGGGTCTAAACTTACCTTCACAGCAATTTTAGGTTCTAAAAGGGCACTAGTAACGTAGTAAATAAAGCCCCAGTCCCATATAAAGCCGGACCAGCACGGACCAGCACGGACCACTCC